>PVLD010023241.1:0-27791 GCA_004027595.1 Dinomys branickii | reverse complement strand
TAAATACAATTAAACTTAGATGGAATAAAAGATACGCACTTGGTCCCATCTTCACCACGTTGCACGGTGATATGGGAAGCCCCCAGTTTGGGCCAGAAGAAATTTATCATATTGTTATTCCAGAGGAAGTTAACCTTCTGGATTTCTCCAACATTGAGGTCCACGTCAATGTCACGTGTATGTGTGGCATCCGGTTTCAGGGATCCCCTGAAAATATAGCCACAAACATCAGCTGGGTGTATAAATATCTGAATGGTAGAAATTATTGTTTCTCCAAGCAATGACGTCTGTTGTTGGCTTTCTGCAAACAGCTGGAATGACTCCATATCCACCCAGGAACTGGCAAACACAACGGTATTTGCGCAGAACACATTTTAACAAATACTGGACTTGAGATTTCCACTATTCTAGTCTGTCCCTAGAGAGAAATGACATATTTGGGGTACATAATCACAGTATAAGTCTGCCCTAGGACCAATTGGTACAGTATCTTTAAAGATGCACGAAGTCATGGTAAAGTATAAATATTAGTGCAAAAATGAATCTAATTTTACCACACAGGTTATTGGTTTATCACTCATTAACCAAGCTCCTCATACACCCAGCATAAGCTGGGGTTGAGGCTGTCATAGCAACAATCATCTAGCCCAGGCTTCATGTGCCCCTGTGTGTGGCGGGGCAGTGTGTGCTGGAGAAGGGGGAGTTGTTATGGAGCTGTACTCTGATGCAGCAGAACTTAGGTTCATAAAACCTAGTCAGTGATCAGAATTCCACAGGGAATTGGTACATGACTCGTTTTAAATGGTCAGGTTTTTTTTTCTGGGATTCACTATTTTTACATGTAAAACATGATGCTATTTTAAATTTTTGATTACTACATGTTGGCAGTATGTAACAATCATATTTATCATAAGTTCATACACATACACAGGATATCTCGATTCTTTTCATTTATCCTCTGCTCTGCTACTTCCCCACTCTTTTGAGCTCTAAATCCCCTTTCCTTTTGCAAAATATCTATCTCCCTGTCTCCTACTGTCCTTTGTTTGGCTCTTTAAATTATTGGAAAATGGGATGAAAGGACTAAATGAGACTTCCTTCCATGTCTGACAGTCCAGGATTCAATGGTTCTGTAGAACAGATGCCTACATTTATAAATCAGTTTATACGCAAACTTCTATGAATAATCTATTATGGAATGTATGGCCGTTTCCATCCACTACAGAACTTACTTGAAGATTTCATATTGTGTTGAGTTTCCATTCCTTCCAAACAAAGCAATCTTCATGTACCCTCTCAGTTCCCTTCTTCCAGATAGTGTGACTGAAACCTTATACCTCCAACCTGGGCAAAGAAATACAATCAGTTGAATGAACTTGTTGAAACAGTGACCCCCAATATAAGCATTATGTTCCTAAGCTCTGAAACCCCACATTCGTGAGAGGTGTGGGGTGATGTGACAAATGGTTTCTTCCAAAGGACTTGGGACCCAGGAATTCAGATTCTGCGTAGGGTGAGGAGACTCTGAGGGGAGGGAATACTATACTTCAGCACAACACATGCGCCTTGACAAGTGAAGGGGACGTGTTACTGCGTACAAGTTCTCTAATACACAAGGCAATGGACTCAGTGTTTGCGTCTCCCCAAATTTACATGCTGAAACCCTGACTGACTATGTGATAGTATTAGGAGAGGGGAACCCTTGGGAGGTCAGCTGATAACAGCTCTGGACTAGCTCACATACATGAGCCCTTGCAGACGGGATCAGTGAAAGATACCCCGGAAGGCTCTCCCTCCTTCTTTGCACTCAGTGGGAGGACTTAACAGGAGAGCAATATGCACCCAGGCCTGCTGGCACCTGATCTTGAACTTCTAGCCTTCAGTACTCTCAAAAATAAATTTTTGCTGTTTACATACCACTTAATATCTGGTATTTTGTTATAGCTTCCTAAACTAAGACACTTGGTGTATGTGGATTTTTCACTTAGCTTTTACTTAAGATGTCTCAGGGAGTTTTTCTCCAGTTAATAGAACCACATTCCTCTTAGAAAATGGCTATCAGAGTGTTTGATCTACAGAATTGGGCTACTTTCCAACCGGCGGACATTGCCATTTCCCCCTCACTCTTTTGTCATTAAAACAATGCCGCAGTGCGCATCTCCAGATACATCCTCTTACGTACACGTGGTACATTCGGAGAAGCAGAGTGGCTGGATTAAAGGAACATGCTGTGAGACTTTATAGATAGAAATGCCAAGATAAATTCCACATTACGTGAAATACGCTATGTGAAAACTGTTGTGTGAGGGGCCACATACTATAAAATTTAAAACTCTTTCGGTAAATAAGGCTCTTTTCTATATACATTATGTGATATTATTCATAGAAAATTAATCTTTAGGTTTTTTTTGTCTTGTATCTTTTAGTGAGAAGCTAGATAAAGTAACAGTGACCACAAAAACAGTCTGCATGTGCATAGGACTAGTATAACTGTCTCGAGGGTGACTTCTGCGATTGCAGTGATTTTGCCTCAGCTGCCCTCTTCATCAGTCTGTAGACGCGGCCCTCCTGTGCCCTGGGGTGGGCAGAGAGGCGAGCCAGCTAGAGCCATTCATCGTTCTTTACTCTGCTGCTGATCAGTATTATCAGTGTGCAGAGGTGAAAGCGAGACCCAAGACAAATGCCATTCTACTGTCCTTACATCTCCATTCAAGCTGGTGGTGGCTGAGTTTCAGTCAAAGGCTATCAAAGGCGCTGACTAAGTAAGGCTGGTATGCCTTTAACATTATTTGAAAGAATTTTTAGGTGAGTAAAGTGGAAACTTACGAGTAAAGTTACCACTGTCTCCGGTGTTCAGAAAATAGGTTTGTTGCACACCACTGGTTTTCCCCCGAAATTGGTCAGCATAGTGTCCCATTCTGGGGCATCCTTCGGCTGGACAAGGAAAACAGCCATTCTAATGGAAAAAATATAATCTGTCTGTTAGTAGTAGGCCTTTGACACGCTCACTCTATCAATCAATTCATCTTCTCATCTGTCTATACTATCTCTCTATCCATGTATCCAATCATCTCCTATCCACCCTTCCATTCATGCACCCATTCTCCCACCCCCTGTCCACACAAGCACCAGATATTTGCCCAGGCACCATCTTCCCATGCTGAGAACTGGGTTAGACCCTGCAGAGTACCCAACACAAAACTTTGAAAACTTAGCATCCAATTGGAAGACAAGTCATATATATGAAGTGATTAATTTAAACCATGAAACAGGAATGGAAGCAATGCCTCTAGGAAGAAGTAAATGCGAAAGACTAGTCACTTCAAAAAGGTAATGAGGCAAGACTGTGATAATTTTCACTTTAATGTGAATTATTTCATCAACTAGTTAGCCCCAGTTGGTGCTCCCCAAGTGGGAGTTCATTAATTAGGCTTCCAATCAGGTGAGGATTTTATGGAACAATGTATTTTCCCACTCTGTTCTTGACTTCATAGACATCCCAAATTCATGGTGTGCATTGATAGCTCTTTTGCAATTTGGCTACTATAAGGTGCTAGAGGTCACAGTATTCCACGCACAACAATAATAGCCAACATGGCCAAAGCTGTTAGCTGAACACTCACAGCCTTGAGAAACAGATATGAGGTCTCCTGACTTTAGTTAATCTCAGGATGTCAAGATGAAAATTAGTTTTGAAGGGAAAAAAGATAAATTTAGGAATGATTTTATCTTTGAGAAAAACTCTTTTAAAATGTTGAATTTTTGCCACCCTGTAAAAATCATGTAAGAATCATCAATAGATACTCAAACCTTTCACTGGGTTCCAATACAGACTAAAGTCTTTCCCCAGTAGATTATTTAGGGGACATTATGATTATTTATAATACAGAAACCCGGCAGACACCACCTTAACCAAATAATCAAAACTCGGGTAATCAAATAGTGAATAAAGTACCATGAAGTAAATACACTGAGTGGCTGAGTTTCTGTCAAATGCTAATAAAGGTCCTGACTTCCTAAAGCGGGCACAACTTATTGAGATAAACAGTAATACGTTGAGACTGACTGAGAAGGATCTAATGTCACCCATAGGATCACATAGAAGTAATCAGCCAATTTCAGAATGTGGGGTTTTCTACCAAACATCTTTGCATGGTTCGATATACTCCTCATAATTTCCCCTGTCCTGGACATCCAAGGCAGAGCGTGTCCGCAGAGAGTTACCTGGCTCTGGGCTGAGAAGCCCAAAGCTCCGTTTATTTGTTGGTGGATGTTGGCGGTTACATTACCCACCCTGCTCTCTGACATTCAGCACAAAAAAATGGGACACTGTTTGCGAATGAAGGAGACTAAAGAGAGGACAATAAATGCAATGTAACTTTAAAAAAGAAAGGAAAGAGAGGAAGGAGGGAAAAGGGAAGAAAGGGTGGAGGGAGGGAAGGAAGGAAGAAGAGAAAGAAGGAAGGAAGATGAGAAGAAGGAGGGGTCAGAGAGCTCTCGGGAACATTACTTGGATAACTGGACAAGTTTAAATATGGTCTATATATTACGGAATGTTAGTGTATCAAAGTTAAATCTCTTGAAAGTTGTCCTGTAGGATGATCACATTCTTAGGAGATAAAAGCTAAGGCATCGTGCATAGAGTGTCCTACTGTCTTTCATTCATTTTCATGTACCTTAGAAGTAAAGAACACATCTCCATGTGCATGTACGATGTTAGCACTTGGTGCACCTGCGTGATGGGTGTAACAGTTATTTATTCACATGTTCTTTTTTCAGTCTCTTTCAAACTGGAAGTTGTCATAGAAGAAAAGGTGAGAACCCTGGACTGGTCCCAGCAGAGCCAGCTCTATGTCCACTCTGTCTCTGCAGGAAGAAAGGTCTGGAAACCCTGATCATTCATGCAGGGCCATATATGTCTCTTCTTCTAAGCCATGGGGACTAAAACTAACAGCAGGGCCACCACCATCTTCCTGGGCCCACTATGACCTACCTCCTGGAACTCCTCATAGGAGGCACAGGGATAGCCCAGGAAGCCATCGGGGTTGAGGATGCTGCTGGAATAATACTTGTGGCTCCGTTGGTGATTGCAAGCAGCCAAGTGGTCCATTCCTGAGGAAAGCGAGGTCATATGAACTGGACAGGATTTTTCCCTTTGAACTGCAGCCCATTCTGAACCCTAACTTTTCATGAATGGGCATTTACCTAGAGGCCAGCCAAGGTTGAGGAGAGATAAGTCTTAATTAAGAGCACTTTTCCCAGTGCCCTATATGGTGGGCATGTAGCACAAATAAGGAGCTGGAGGCCCAGTGTGGGTAGAGAGGCAGAGTAGGGGCAGGTGGGTTCAGAGAGAGTCGAGAGACAGAGAAAAGACAGAGAAGAGACAGAGAGAAAGGGAGGAATTAGTTTTTTAAAAAGCAATATATACATATATATGAGAGATACAAAGGGCAGACAGAGACAGAGAGACAGACACAGACTCAAAGACAGCCAGAGACACACCCAATATAAAATTGATTCTCTTTATCTACAAATTCTGTAGCCTTAGATTCAATGCCAATCACAAATAAAAAATGTAGTGAAGCCCAAGAAGTTTGTGTGTGAGATGAACATGTGGAGACTTTCCCTTTTCATTATTCATAAGATAATTGCATATGTTTTATATATGAATATACATATATATACATATATCAGCTATTTATACAGAGTTTATATTGTATGAGGTCTTATAAGTAATCTAGAGATGACTTGTAGTATACAGGAGGATATATGTAGGTTATATGCAAATATTATGCTATATAAGGATATAAGGGACCTAGGTGTGTTCTGGTTTCTTAGGGGTCCCTGGAATACCCAGATGCTGAGGATGATTGTATATGCATTGCAGAGAGACAGACGGACAGCAACAGAGACAAAGAGGTGCACAAAGAGGGTGACAGTCACTTTTGAAGGGATCCTGCATAGCTCTGCCAGTTGTTCAAGGCCCAGATTATTGGTTGATTTTTCATGGGCCATAAGGCTCCTGACTTCTACATGGAAACCTTTCCACGATTCAGGGCTGGCAGAGAATTTCCATGCTAAAAGAAGTCAGCATGGTGGCCCAACCAGCACTATGGTGGATTGTGTTGTGCCTCATGCAGGGACCTTGAACCACAGGCACAGGACAGGTGTTTCCCAGGCAGCCTTTTCTGTGCCTTCGTGCCCAGGCTGAGCAATTCCTCCACTTTGCTCTGCCAAGCACAAGGCTATGCCAGCTACTCTTTCACTGCACTTTGGTTATCATCTTTTTCTTTAAACCAGAGTCATTAGGTTTGGAAAATTGATCTTTCATTTTCAGCTATTTCATACACAACCTCCCATGGAGTAACCTACAGTAATGCCCCACTAGGGACTCTTCTGGGGTGATCTGCTGAGATGTATGTTACACCCGTCAAGAAAGGAATGCCCCCTCTGTCGCCCAGGTGGATTCACTATGACACTTCCATCCCTGCTGTGTGTATGGCTGAACATCTTCCACCCGGTGACCAGGTATTGAGTGCACCAGACAACAGAACCTGTTTTAAACTTAATTGTTTCCTTTATGCCAAATTGCTGCCCAGAGACTCATAATAGAGAAGAAGGAGGATTTAACCTTTCCCAGTGCCCAGCACCTGGGTGACTCAGAGCAGCACAATAGAAGCACACGGCAGCATTCATGGGCTTGTTCACCCTACACTGCCTCTAATTAAACCTGGGCTCGCTCCTATTATGTGTGTCCTTCTTGTCATTTCTGGGAAGGGGCAGCTTTACTGTGGCTCTGGGGCACCTTCAGGGCAAGGCAAACAGCGTGTCCTCGGAGAGTCACCTGGCTCTGGGCTGAGAAGCTCAAAGCTCCGTTTATTTGTTGGTGGATGCTGGCGGTTGCTTTACCCACCCTGCTCTCTGACATTCAGCTCACAGAGAACAGGGCCACTCAACTCCATGCAACAGAATGTACGTAGTGCCTGCTTTGGGCCAGCCCCTAACAGGGTCCTGGGTGTTTAGGTGCCCAAGGCATAGTCCTGAGTTATGGGGAGCTTCTAATTCAGAAAAATAAAGACAAATAAAATAACTATAGACCATAAAGCACCTCCTTCAGGGAGGAGAGTGAAATGGGGCCTCAGGAGGGGTAAGAAAAATAAAGGCCAGAAAGAGGGCATCCACCTGACGTTATGGCTATGGATCCTGGTCTTTTGGATGAACAGAAACATACAGGGCTTGCCAGGACCCCTTCAGGGGCTTCGCAGACCTCCAGACCCTCACTGTGCATATGTGGCCCAAACCCACAGAGCACATGTCTCCTCTGTCTTCCAACCAGCTCAGCCCCCTTCCATTCCTAGGACCTGACAGTGGAAAAAAGCAAGAAAGTCACAGCCTCTAAATCTCTGCTTACAGTTGAAAGAACAGATGTGATGGAAGGCCAAAGCCAGCACTGGGTACTTGCCAGTGCGCCCATCCAGACCTGTCCCAGCATGCTCATACTGGAGGAGATGGTACAGGCTGGGAATCAGAGCTCCATCATCAGAAATCAGGTTTAATATAAGGTGCCCTTGGACAAGCTAACTCTTCTCACTGCCAGTTTCTGCAGCTGTACAATAGGGTAGCCCAGAGTAAGAATCTCATAGCACGAGCGCTTCCTAAGTGGTGGCAAATTCAGCATCATGGAGGTTACCACCACACACTCCACCTTCTCCCCAGCCACACCAGTTCCTGCCTTATTTCTCTTATTTACATACCTTCCCAGAAGCTGTTGACATCAGTGTTGGTCAAAAGGATATTTTTCTGACATCCAGGCATTTGCTTTCCTCCATTTGGAAAGAAATCCAGATGGCCCACCTTTTGCCTCATCCCAAAACCTGAAACGTGGGGCAGAGGTGAGCGGATGTAAGGGGTCCTAAATTAGACCATGGTCCAGGATGATGTTCAACTCATCCCAACAAGAGCAGGAACCTTCCTGGCATTTCTCTGCCCAGCACAAGTATCACCACCTCTACCTGTGCAGAAACTTCTCAGATAGGAGCTCCGCAAGACAAGGAGGATGGAGAAAAGACAGGAAGTGAGATGATGGGGAAGCTGGGCTCTGGGTGAGTATGTGCAACTGTGCGTTAGTCCTTGTGAGGTTCTGGATAAGCCAAAGTGCTCTGATTCCAAAGACGCTGATAGGCACATATCTGGTGCAGTTTCTATTACCTTGCTGACTTTTAAATTTGGATTTCCATGTTATATTGCTATGCTGAGATCAAATGGCATTAGGTGCATATTGTTCTTTTGAGAGGCACAGTATGATAGTTGAGAGCTTTACCTTGTGAGGCACAGAAATCTCTGATCATAGACTTCACTTAGCTTCAGTGAATCTCAATCCTTCAGCTGTGAAATGGTGATCAGATCTACTTTTTAGAGTGGTAGAGGGTTAGCAAGCTAATGTTCATTGCACCAACACCATTATCATCATCTTTAAAAATATACCCTGTATTGACATATTTCATGTGTGGGTAAGAAAATATTGATAAAAACTGATTTTAGAAGAATTAACTAAAAGGATATATGTCGTTTCCGACAAAAGCAACCATATCCCAAGGTCAAGTGTCAATAATAAACACATCTGCCACTTTGGACATTCATAGAGTGTGGAAGATGGCAGCGTTTAAGATTGAATGAGGAGCTGGGGATATAGCTCAGTGGAATAAGCGCCTGCCTAGCAAGCGCAGGGTCCTGAGTTCAATCCCCAGTACCGCCAAAAAAAAAAAAAAAGATTGAATGAGAGCTTCCTGGGGAGTATAAAGGGGTATTTTGTTACACCTATTCCTCAGGCTGAGACCATCTGCATTGTGCTGGCTGTTTACTTGGGGCTGGAGCCCAGTTTGATTGGTTGATAGCTAAGCCATTCCTGTAGTTAGAATTTTTGAATAGCCTCCTTGCTTTGTGCGTGCGTGCGTGTGTGTGTGTCTGCGTATGTGTGCTCATGTATGCATGTTTACGAGCATATGCACATGTTTTGGGGCAGGGGACTCTTGGACCCAATGCTATCAGTCATAACCCTGGTCAGCAGAGCATTTGATAGAGGAACTTACCAATAAAGGGAAACATGGGAGCAGTATCTGTGTGAATCACATCCACAAACATGGCGTCCGATGGGTCCAGTCGAACCTCTTCAGGTGTGCCCTGGAAGTATGGTTCTGCTGGATCCAGCCCTGAAGGAAGGAGACAGACATGTTGCATTTTGAAAAACACTTGACTATAAACCCCACCCTTACTAATCAAGCGTGAGGATTCCTGGGCAAAGGGCCCCAGACCTGCGTGGCTATGGCAGTTCTCAGTCTGCCTGGAACAGGGGCTGAGACAGACAGACAGGAATGGGGGCACTGCCTGTTGAAGAGCATTGCAAAATGCCCGGGTCCTGGCTCCTTGAAGGGTGTCAGGGGGATCTTTGCACACCTCATGACCCTTTTCTCATTTTCTCTCACACGTTACCCTGTGGCTGTTGGTTTCAGGGTCTGCAAGCTGTGTGGCCTCATGCAAAAAAATGGCAGTAAGGACACCTGCCTTACAACGTCAACTGGAAACTTAAAAATGCTACATAACCATGAACTTTTGCCCCCTCTTCCCTTTCTCAGGGCCTTGAGCAAAAGGGACGCTCATCAAAATTGAACCAAACTGTTCATTTAAGTTCTATCCTGACTTAGTTGCACAAAATAAAGTTGTCCCTGTCTGTCTTGCATGCATAGGATACACTGATTCATTCATTCATCCATTCATTTATTCATTGCTTAGTGTTTACTGAGCAAGACCTATGTGGTAAGTTTCAACTAGAGCGTTTCGTTTTCTGCCTGTGCCTGACACAGCAAAGACACCGAAGGAATATTTGTGCGGAACTGATGAAGTTTTAAAACTCATCACACAATTTTTTTTTCACCTTAATGTACTTTAGAAATAATACCGCAGCTGTGGGTTTAATATACTATTGCATTTTTCTTGTTTCTTAAGCCTATTTTTATTTGCAATCATCTGTCTTCTAATATACAGTAAAATACATGCACAAAATTTATAAAAATAAAACGTATGGCAAATTCTTTGTAAAGGAACGCCCCATCTGATTCAGGGCCCAGAGGTGCAGCAGAGGTGCCCTTCGCCGTGGGTAGCTAAGGAGTCCAGGCTTCCGCTCACCCTTTCCCCGGGAAGTTGGTGCCAGTCGGCCGGCGCCCCCACCTACCTGTGATCCTGCCCACACGGCCCTTCAGCCTCCGGCCCGCCTCCGCCGCGACGTGCGCGCCCAAGCTGTGGCCGATCAGGTGCACGTTCTCCAGACCATAGCGCAGCTTCCTCTGCGGAGAGAGGGTCGCGCGAGAATTACGCTAGGGTCGGGGAGGAGACGGTGCCTAGGCTGAGGGCGACCCCGAGGAGTCTGCAGTGCACAGCTGACCGAAGGCGGAGCGCAGGGTAATAGTGCTGACCAATGGCTGCGGCGTCAACTGCAGGCTGTTTCGGAGCCCCTGCCCAATCCGGGGAAAGATCCGGCAACCTTGCAATGCCCGGAGAGAAGGTTGAGACTCCTGGTGTAGGTCACGCCTCTCTCGTTCTCAGAATAGCCGGCAGGGAACGGAAACCGACCTTGCAACAGGTTCGGTCCCCTTGGTTGGGAATGGATGGGCGTCGCCTCCAGAGGGAAAATGTTTGGGCCACTTGACTTGTCGCCCAGCCCTGCGCTCTGGGTGCAGTGTGGGGTTTCCCTGGCCCCAGGACTTGGCCGGGCGGGCCTTACCAACAGCACTTGCACTAAGTAAGCGACCTCTGCGCCCACCACCCGAGTGTTCTGAGCCGCTTGGGTGTATTCGGTCCAAGAGCCGCCCTTCCAGTCCACGCAGATGCAGTTCACCTTCTCCACTTGGAACATTGTCTGGGGAAGACAAAGGTGGGAATGTCCCCATCAAGCACTGCGCCGTGCCATGCTCCATATAGCACCTGCTTAACCGACACGGAAAGTGAGGCTGAATCGGGCAAGTGACTGGTCTACGGTCTGACAGATGGTTACTGACACAGCCAGGTTAACAAACCCACTTGTCAGATCAAGGATGAGCAAACTGCTACCGGACAAACTTTACCAGTTAGCCCCTCAGTCGTTCTAGCCCCTCTCCAAGTACCCAGTACTCCCTGTGGCTAGTGGCACCTAATTTGGACAGCAGATATACAGACACTTTCCATCAGTATAGAACACACTATGGGACACACATGTTTCAGAGGGCTCTGTTCAAGCTTTTCAACAGAATGTCCCATGGGGGTTGTATGTGAACAATCAGAGGTGATAATGTCAGGAATTGTGTGTAGTCTGCACATCAGACTGACTAGAGTTTGGGTCCCTTTCACCTTAGAGGACAAGGTTGCCTAGAAATTGGCGGGTAGGGAAGATTTGGCATGCATGCACTGAGAACTAGACTTTCCTCACTGGTGTTAGCAGGAAGTCCTGGCTCCCTGGAGAACTTTCTGTGCTGGTCTCAGAGCCTCAGGAGTGTAGTATTTGAATCTGTGTGCTGGGCATTGGCCTCCCTAGGGAGACCTAGGTGAAGAAGGGGCCCCTACCTCACACATTTCCGTCAGCCAGTTCTTCTGCCCATTTTCTATGAAGCCATGGATAATGAAGCGCGTCTTGTGGTCCAGGTTGAAGTTGGAAGCCTTGATGGTGGCTGGGTCAGTGGCAGTGATCAGCTGGTTTATTTAGAAAAGATGAATTTGAATACTGACCTTTTCAAGCCATGGGAATTTTAATGACAGTTCCAGTAATGACATCACAAGATCAATCCCCACAAAGTTGGGTCAGACTTGAAGGAATTCCTCCCCCTCCTTCTAGAATTTTATTTTATTTTTTGTTAAATTTTAATTTTTATTGGAACATTTTTGCAGTACATGGTGATTACATTCCTGTGTGGAGTTGGTGCATATGCACAACACACTTAATTCCATTGTCATCCCTGTTTCTGGACGAGGGTGTGGCTGGAATTCAGGAAGCTCAAGTTCTTAGAGTATTTTCATGAACCTCTAACTGCAGTCTAGAATTTCTCTTAATCATGAAACCATGTAACAAACCGCAGTGGAGTTAACAGCCCTCTGACTGTGTCCTCAGTCAAAATCACAGCTGTTTTCATGTCACATTGTAGTAGTAGAACCTTGGTCAGAAGTAGGTTTTAGGCAAGATTCAGCCCACTGGCCAGGAGAATTTACAAGACTCCCACGCGTTCATGGTCTTACTCAGGCCCCTTTCTGCCAGGACAGCACCCCACCTGGCCGGTCTTCTGGCACTGAAGGTTGCTCTCAGGGACCTTATGTCTTTTCTTTTGTGTTTGAAGTCGTCCTTCCCCTTCTCCTGTCTCCTAGCTCTCAGTAGGGATTTATGTGCCTTTACCCTCACTCTCAGGGGTCTTTTCTCTCCCCCTTCACTGCCTACAGCAGACAGGAGACAGGACTTTCCTGGGGACCCACTTCTCCTCAACTCCCGCTCATACTTTTCCTGCAAGGGACTAGGATGTTGATACCGCAGTGCCTTGAAGATCTGGGCACCTGTGTGTGTGTGTGTGTGTGTGTGTGTGTGTAGGTTTCTAGGTTGGGCATCAGATTGTCAGGTGTTTAAGATCTCTAGGTCTCACAGTAGCAGGACAGCACCCTGTGGAACGTTCAAACCCAACAAAATGCCCCCTGACAGAGCCAAGTGAGGGCTCCATCCTAGGACCTACATTTGCCCACCATGCAGTAATCCAACGCCCCCTCTTACTTGGTAGTCGTTCTCATTTTCATTTGTGTACAGAAGAAATCGAGTATTAATGCTCTTGGGGGATGAGGGCAATAACTTTAAAGGCCGCTGAAGGGTCCCCCCCCAAGGTTTTTCATTGGAGAAGCAGCCAAGGCGTTCATAGCAGACTTGTTTCCCTGGGGGAGGAAGAACCACAAAGAGGACACGTGACATTTTGGGGACAGGCAATTTATCTCTGTGCAGGAAGCTACTTTAGGTCAGAGCCAGGGCCAGTTATGGCTTGTGGTGGTCTTTACCTTTGCCATCAGTGTTCCTGAAACTGCTGTGCTGATAACCACTTGGGGTCTAGGGATAAATATATCCCCATGTATATTCCACACAAATACCACACACATGCCCTGGCCCCTCCCCCCACAGTCTCACTCAGAGGGCCTTCAGGGTGGTACTGGCAAAGAGCATGTTCACTAAGTATCCCTAATCATCAGACAGGCCAGGGAATCCTGATCTCCATCCTGCTGCCTGAATGCTGCCTCATATGTGAAACTCCCTCTTGGCCTTGTACATATCAAATATCACCTCATATCAACTGTTTCCCAAGTGCCCAGAAGTCCGCAGCACAGAGATGCTATGTACTCATCTTGGCATCTCTGTGACTTGCAGCACAGGCTATCACTTTCTCCCCAGAGGAGTGGTGACAGGATTCTCACCTCTGACGGTGGCCAGCAGGGCAAGGCTGATGGTCCATGGTAATAGCATCTGTGGGATGAAAACACAGCGGCACATCTACCGACACCCGGGCACAGGCACGAGGCTGGCACAGCGGAGCGCAGGGACGGTCGGAGTGCAAAGGCTCAGAAACCCAGTGGCCTGGGCCTTGCAGCACCATATTTTGTGAAAGGGACCATGAGTTTGGGCCCCCCAGAGGCACCTGGAGTAGGGAAGGAAAACTGCCTTACCCTGCTCTTTGTGCCCTCTCCAAGGGATCCGTGACTGTGACTCACCGTGCTGAGCTGAACTTCCACTCATGCCCTGCAGGTCAGCTGTAGCCTTTTATAACCAGATTTGATCCTCCACACACCTATGAGGAAAGGCCATGGCAGGATAGTGCTGTGTGTGGGCACTTTGAACCTCAGTTATCAAAAACTCATAAAGCTAGTGTCATCTGGTGAGCAGGGCTGTTTAGAAAGAGAAGAAAGGAAAAATTAACTTTAGGGAGAGCAAGTTCTCTGTTAATCTGGGTTTACAGGTTCAGAGACCAAAAGACTGTGTTCCCAAAGTGATAACAGGGGCACACCATGCTGTAGTATCGCCCCCACCAAAATCGCTTCAGACGCAAGGACCCAAAACTCAACTAGTTGGTAGACGATGCAGGAACTGCAGGACTTGCTGTTCAGTGCAGGGTGTGATTTCATCATATATGCCACATGTATCTTAGAGGTGAGCTTGTGGTTCCCCTGTAAACCTACAGCATAGAACTTTGACAGGCCAGAGATGAAGGCAACCCTGCAGAGCAAGATGTACTAACTGTAAAACAAACTGTTTACAGACAATACTCTTTAAATAAGATAGTCTCTCATTAGCTCACTTCTGAGCTGTCCTAACTACACTTTGATGTAGACATAAGAAGCAGAAAGTTTTTTAAAAATTTCTTTTTTAAATTTTATTTTAAGAATAAAGGAAGAAAACATATTAACAAACAGACATACATTTACAAAATAGCATAAGAACAATACAAACAATACAGAGATAAAGACAACATGGTAGGAAATGAACAATGGCTGTTGTATTACTATTGATATCCTCAAAGTGGTTTCTCAGATCAATTATAGACATGCAATAATGATCAAATCAGTAATCATTAATTGTTCCTGTCAGTAAAGCAATAGAAGACACCAGTACAACTGTTAGCTATCCTGTATATACATACATAATTTCCTCTTCTTTCCCTTGTCCTTTCCCACAGCCCAGTTGCCCCTTACTTTTGAGCATTTTCCTTTCATTTCACAATGTCTATCATACCTCCTAGTTTTTATTCACTCTTTCAGGTTCTTGCACTAGTGAGACAATATCTTGCTTACACATGGATGTCTTGTTTATTTCACTTATGGGTATGGTCTCTAGTTGTGACCCTTTACCTATAAAAGCCTCGAGTTTATCTTTCTTTAGAGCTGAGTAATACTCCATTAATAAAAGTACTACAACTTTTTTATCCAATCCTCAGTGGATTGACATTTGGGTTGCTTCCAGAATTTAGCAATTATAAATTGTGCTGCTATGAACATGGGTGCACATATATAGCTGTGATATGATGTTTTCAGATCTTCTAGGAAAATACCCAGAAGGGGAATAGCTGGGTTTCATCGGACCGCTAGTCCTCGTTTGCTGAGGAATCTCCAAAATGATTTCCACAGTGGTTTCACCAGTCTGCGTTCCCACCAACAGTGGAGAAGAGTTCCTATTTCTTCACAGCCTCGCCAGCATTTGTTATTGGTTGATTTCTTAATGGTAGCCATTCTTACTGAGATGAGGTGAAATCTCATTGTTGTTTTAATTTACATTTCTTGAATGACTAATGATGTTGAACATTTTTTCATGTATTTATTTGCCATTTGTATTTCTTTATCTGAGAAGTGTGTATTCATCTCAGATGCCCATTTTTGGATTGGGTATTTGAATTTGAAGGGGCTGATGTTCTTTTAATTCTTTATATGTTCTAGATAGAAGACCTTTGTCCAAGGAACAGCCAGCTAGGATTTTTTCCCAATTAGTGGGTTTTCTTTTTACTCTGTTAGTGATTTCTTCAGATGTACAGAAATTTTTCAGTAGGATGAGATATTAGTTGTTGATTCTTTGAAGTGTTTCACAGGCAGTTTGGTATTTGTTCATGAACTCTCTGCCTACCCCTATGCCTTCAGGGTTTTTACCTACTTTCTCTTCCAGTAGATTTAGTTTTTGTTTTAACATTGAGATCTGTGATCCATTTTGACTTGAGTTTAGTGCATGGTGATAGACTTGCATGTATTTTCAGTCTGTGGCATGTGACAAACCAATTTTCCAGCACCATTTATTAAAGAGGCTATCCTTCTTTCAGTAAGTTTGTTTGGCTCCTTTATCAAAGATTATTTGGCTGAGTGTGTTTGGGGTTGTGTCTGTGTATTCCAATCTGTTCCATTGATCTTCTGGTCTGTTTTTTAGCCAGTACCATGTAGATTTTATTACAGTAGCTTTGTAGTATAATTTCAGGTCAGGGATTGTAATTCTACCTGACTTGTGTTTGTTTCCCAGGATTGCTTTTGCTATTCTAGGACTCTTCTGGTTCCAGATGAATTTAAGGAATGTTTTCTCCAGATCTATGAAGTATGCTAATGGTAGTTGAATGAGAATTGCATTGAATTTGTACAATAATTTTTGTAGTATGGCCATTTTCACAATGTTGGTTCTTCCTATCCATGAGCAAGGAATGTTTTTCCATTTATTGAAATCCTCTTCAATCATTTTTTTTAGAGTACTATAGTTTTCATTGAATAGATCTTCTTTTGTTAGATTGATTTCTAAGTATTTCAATTTTTTGGATGCTATTGTGTAAGGTACGGTTTCTGTAATTTCTTTCTCAGTCTCTTTGTTGTTTGTGTGTAGGAATACTATTGATTTTGGGGTGTTGACTTTGTCTCCAGCTACACTGCTGAATTTATCAATTAGTTCAAGGAGTCTTCTTGTGGAGTGTTTGGGATCTTCCATGTAAGGTATCATGTAATCTGAAAATAGTGATAGTTTTACTTCTTCCTTTTCTATCCTTATTCCTTTTATTTCTCTTTCTTGTCTAATTGCTCTGGCTAATGCTTCCAGATCTATGTTGAACAGGAGTGGTGACACTGGACATCCTTGTCTTGTTCCTGATTTTAAAGTAAAAGCTTTTAGTTTTTGACCATTTAGTATGATCTTGGCTGTTGGTTTGTCATAGATGGCTTTGATCAGGTTGAGGTAAAGACCATCTACTCCTATTTTCTGTAGAGTTTTTATCATGAATGCATGTTGGACTTTGTTGAGAGCTTTTTCTGCATCTATTGAGATGATCATATGGTTTTTTTCTTTGGCTCTATTTATATGGTGCATAACATTAATTGATTTGAGAATATTGAGCCATCCCTGCATTCTTGGAGTGAATCTGATTTGGTCATGGTGTATGATTCTCTTGATGATTTGCTGCATTCTATTTGCTAGTATTTTATTGAGTATCTTTGCATCTATATTCATTAGGGAGATTGGTCTACAGTTCTGTTTTATGGTAAGGTCTTTCTCAGGTTTTTTTTTTTTATCAATATAATACTTGCCTCCAGAAATGAGTTAGGGAAAATTGCTTCCTTTCCGATTTCACTGAAGAGTTTGAGGAGGGGTGGTATTAAATCTTCTTTGAATTTCTTGTAATATTCTGCTGTGAATCCATCAAGGCCTGTGCTTTTCTTTGTCAGTAAGTTTTTAATCATGTTTTTGATCTCATTAATTGATATTGGGTTGTTCAGGATTTTTATATCTTCTTGACTCAGCTATTGTAATTTGTACATGTCTAGGAATCTGTCCATTTCTTCTCAGTTTTCTATCCTATGGGAGTAAAGATTTTCAAAGTAGGCATTAATGATCTGAATTTCTGTAGAATCTGTAGTAATTTCATCATTTTCATTCTTTGTTGCATGAATTTGAGTTCTTTTCTTGCTTTTTTTTCATAAGGTTGGTTAGGGGTTCATCAATTTTATTTATTCTTTCAAAGAACCAGCTCTTTGAGTCATTTATGTTTTGTAGGGTTTTCTTCATTTCTATTGCATTAATTTTTCCCTGACCTTTACAGTCTCCTCCCTTTGGGTTTTGGGCTTGACTTGTTCTTCTTTTTCTAAAAGTTTAAGGTGCAGCATTAGGCTATTTATTGGTTCTGTTTTTGTTTTCCTTATGTGTGAGTTCACTGCTATAAATTTCCCTCTGAGGACTTCTTTCATTGCATCCCACAGATTTTGGTTAAGTTGTGTCTACATTTTCATTTGTTTCTAGGTATCTTTTTTAATTTATTCTTTCATTTCTTCTGTGACCCATTGGTTATTCAGGAGGTTGCTCTTTAATTTCCAAGTGTTTATGAGCTTTTGGAGTTCCTTTTGTCATTAATTTCCAATTTCATTGCACTGTGGTCAGATAATATGCATGGGATAATTTCAATTCTTTTGCATTTAGATAGGTATGCTGTATGGGCTAGAATGTGGTCTATTTTAAAGTCCCATGTGCAGCTGAGAAAATGTGTATTCTGATGTTGTGGGGTGGAACACTGTATAGACCTACTAAGTCCATTTGTTCAGAGCTTTGGTTCAGATCTGTTTCTTTGCTGCTTTTTTTGTCCAGTTGACCTATCTCTTTGTGTCACAGGAGTGTTGAGGTCCCCTATACAATGGTGTTATTCGTTATATTTATTTTAATGTCCATTAAGATTTGTTTTATGTAGTTTGGTGCTCCAATATTTGGTGCATATATGTTTAGGATTGTTATATCTCATCCTCTTGCAGTTTTCCCCTGACAAGTATGTAGTGACCTTTTTTTATTTTAAAGAGAAAAGAATGGAGACATATGAACCAGAACAAGCCATAAACAACACCGAAAATATAAAATTATACAGAACATAGTAGGGAATTAGCACTGGATGCTGTATTACAAAATGATATATTCGCATTAGTTAACACATAAACATTAAAGGAAATACCAAATTATAGAGAAGATAGTAGGGAATCAGCACTGGATGCTGCATAACATAAAGTCATCTTCACTTCTGTTAGTACAAAAACGATTGAGGAAATACAAATTATAGAGAACATAGAAGGAAATTAGCTCTGGATGCTGTCCCACATAATGTTACCTTCACATGTTACTCAGTTACACAGATGATGGCCCATTTGATCATTCAATTTTCTCCTCCCTCATCTCCGTTGCCCTACTGCTCAATCAGTCCTCTTTCCTGTGATAATAACTGTATTCCTGGGTTTATCTATATCCTTGGACTCTCGCCTTGGGAAGAGATATAGCTGCCTCAGACTATACTATAACATACATGGGTGTATACAAACTGCCATGGTCGGAGGTGGAAAAGCACCTATGCTCACAGCAGACCACCCGGCTCTGCCCCGTCACTGTGCTATGGGTGAGGGTGATCCAGTCAGTGGGGCGCCCTCAGTGGGGCCCACAGCGGAGCAGCCATGGGGCACGTGCCCCCGTCGGGGCACCCTCGGTGACCTGTTCAGCTCTGTCCCATTGCCTCGATGCCGGAGGTCCTTTCTTCTCCTCCCTCCTCCTGATCTCCAGTATTACCGTTCCTCACCCCTTGCAGCTGGGCATTGGACAAACTTATGATGTTTGGTATAAGGGCTTGAAATCTCCCCGGCCCATTCTCACTGTGTTAGTTCAGGGTATGAACTGAGTTTAAAGATTAGTTCTAGAATAGAGTTGGAGGATTTTCTCGGGTCTGCTGTATAGAGTATGTTGTTGTTTTTCAGACTCCCGGTCTGCTGCTTTTCATCTAATTTGTTGCTATGTGTTCATGCAAGGTTCATATGTGCAAGCTGTAAGGAGACCCTCTTGGTGCTCACATTAATAGTTTGGGGTGAGTGCTGAAGACCGTGGATTCATCCCATTGTTGCCAGAACAGGCGGTGCTTGCTCAAGCTGCTGAGACTCAAGGGGCTCCCAGGGAGAGTTCAGGGTGGGAGCTGAGCCCTGGCAACCCAGCTCGTGCTTCCTACCTGATGTTGGAGTGAGAAGGGCACAGAGCCATGTGATCCACCTCCATCTTCATCTCCCTCCCTTTGCGGTGCTGGAGCCCCTGTCCGCTCCTCGGCCAGATCCCTGGGAGCTGCCACAGCTCACCGCTGAGGTTCCCTGCTGCTCTCCGCCAGTAGCGGCTCACCCAGCAGAGAGGCAGGGGGCCACCGTCTTGCACATGCAGAGCCGGGCATGGCGGGCTGTGTACTAGTTGCATTGATTCTCTGCAGGCACTGATTGGGAAGGTTGCTGCAGGGTGGGGACTGTGCCCCAGTGGCTGTAGCAACCTCTCATTCTCACATTGGGTTTGACAACTGCTCCCGACCACCATTGCCTCCTTTCCTGGCTGCGCCCTCCTCTCTCCTGCCCTGGACCAGCTCTCGGAACTCTGCTCTCCCCTGGCCGAGTAGGGAGGCTTCCGTGAGCGTGGGCCTCTGAAGCTGAAGCTGTGAATGCCGGAATGAGGGTGCAGGCCATGGGTGTGCTTGGAGTGGTGACTTCCTCCTTCTCCTCTCCCTCCAACTGCGCCATGGCAGATCTCCAATCCTTTCCTCCAGCAGAGGTTTTGCTTAGTCTTTCCGAGGGCTTCAATTCCCATTTCAGATCCTTCCTGAGTTCAGGATACCCACCTCTTTCCCTTCTGTCCTTCACATATTGCTATATTCCTATATTCCTTTGTCTGAGTGGCATCCCTCCAGGAGGTTCTCTCTCCGCTGTCTACCCGGTCGTCATCTTGAAGTCCTCTCATAAAATTCATTTAGTTGTTTGTTACTTTCTAATGAATTGACCATTACATTTCTAAAGTTCTGAAACGGCCAACAGACCATTAGAAAGATTAGGCTCCTGCTTGAAACCAACCGCTACAGAAAACTGCTGGCCTTGATTCAGGGCCAATGTAGTGACCTTCTTTATCTCTTTTGATTGTTCGCAATTTGAAATTTATATTATCTGCAAACATAATCGCTACTCCTGATTTTTTCTGGGTTCCTTTCCATAGAGGGTTGTTTTCCATCCTTTGACTTTCAGTCTATGGGTTTCCCTTTGAGTAAAATGTGTTTCCTGTATACAGCATATCGTTGGACTTTGTTTCTTAATCCACTCTGCCAGTCTGTTTCTTCTGACTTGTGAATTCAGGCCATTTATATTTATGGTGGTAACCAATACGTGCTGACTTATCATTGTCATATTATTTACTTGCTGTTGGTTTCTTACTTTTTCTACCTGTTTACCTGTTTACTCTTCTTGAGGGTTCCTTTCTGTTGTTGTTCTCGAGATTGCATTCATTTTCTTCTCTGTCTAGAATATCTTTTAGTGCTTTTTGTAAGGATGGTTTGACACTCATGAAGTTCTACAGTTGCTCTTTGTCATGGAAACATTTTATTTCTCCATTAAAGTTGAAGAATAGTTTGGCAGGATACATCAATATTGGTTGGGAGCTGTTTTGTCTTTAGACCTGTAATACTTCACTCCAAGCTCTTCTCAATTGGATGGTTTGTGTTAAGAAATGTACCATGATTCTGATGGGCTTTCTTTATAGATGACCTGTTCCTTTTCTCTAGCAGCTTATAATATTCTGTTCTTTTGCCAGAGATCTGGGATCTTTATTATATGTCGGGGTGTAGTTTTATTATAGTTATAGTTTATACTACTTATGACCAGTAGGAGTTCTATATGCCTCATTTACCTGTGTCTCTGGTTCTGTTTCTATGCTTGGGAAATTTTCTGCTATTATTTCTGCAAATATTCTTTTTATGTCATTTGTTCCCCCCCTTCCCCTTACTGTTTCATTGACTCCTATTACTTGGACATTATTTCTCTTTGCCTCACCTTGCAGCTGTTGAATTGATTTTTTCCTAGATCCTTGTTAATTTTTAGAGATCCTTCCTTTCATGATTGTTAAGCACCATGCTGTCTTCCAGATCAGACATTCTAGCTCAGCTTCATTCAAGTGGTTTTTCAAGCTTTGGTTTTTTTTTTTTTTCTGGTACCAGGGATCGAACTCAGGACCTTGCACTTGCCAGGCAAGCGCTTATGCCACTGAGCTATACCCCCAGCCCCCGGTTTTTCAAACTTTGAATGGAAGTTCTGATTTCCTAGAAATCTCTTTGACTGTTTCATGCATTCTAACTCATTCCTATATTGCTCATGCAATGTTTCCATCTGTTACCTATGTTCCTCTATTTTTTTATCTGTTTCTTCTTCAGATGTGTGGAGTATTTCTTTCATTATTATTGTCATTTCATTTTTTTCCTGAGAGATTATGTCTGATCTGATCTCTTCTATGGCCTGATGGAGTTGTTTCTTTACTTCTGCTGCAATCATTTCTGTAATTTCAGATGTGTGCTTCCCAAGTTCTCCTATGTTGGTGTCTTCTGGACTTGTTCTGAGTGGGGTGGAGTTCTGAGATAGCATTTCAGGCCTTCATCTTGTCATGTTTGATGTCAGAGGCAGAACACTCAGTCTCCCTCTTCTCTGACAGTTCAGCAGAGGTCGCTAGTGGCCCGAGGTTTCCTGATGAGTAGATCTGCCCCTCAGTGTCTGCTGAGATGTGCTGCTTAGGCTGGGGTTTTCCAGTGGATGATGAAGTGTACCTAGTTCTCCCAGGTCTCAGACATGAACTGTGATGTCAGTTGATGGCAGATGGTTTGTTCCAGCGGCCCCTCACAGTTCAGGGCATGTGTATGACCCAGAATCCAGTTGTACTGGTGGCATAATCCCAGGCCAGTGGTCCTGTGACCCCAGGCAGTTCAGGATACAGGCAAAACCCAGACACAAACTGCAGGGTTGTCAGTTTGTGGGCCATCTGATTCTATGTCTCCAGTCAGTTCAAAACATGCATAGGAGCCAGACACCAGCCACACCAACAGTGATCACAGACTGCCTGTGTGTGTGATCACCTGGAAAACAGTGTGTAAGTGAAGCCCAGACTAGAACCATGTTCTCAGCAGCTCCTAGTGTGCCGACACCCAAACCTCACTCAGCACTGGGCATGCACAGGGAGGGCCCACACACAAATCCAGGTGATAGCAGCTCCCAGCTCCGAGTGAGGATCTCCTGTCTGCACCAGGCACACGGAGGATGGAGACTCAGACTGTAATGGCAGCAGGGTCCTAAGTAGCCCGCTCTGCCCCCAGGAAATAGATGGGAAGTACCTGGTTCTCTTGGTAGTGTTCAGCTGGGAACCATGCTGTCACCAGGTCGCAGACTGCCTGATCCTTCCTCTCCAATCAATTCAGTCCACAGAGAGAAGCAAGGGGTGGGCTGCACCAACAAGATGCCAGTCTGTGTGTGCAACTACCTGGAGGGTAGGTAGCAAGTGAAGCCTAGACCCAAACCACCTAAAATTTCTTTAAAGCTAAGAGACAACCCTTGGTGGATAGGGAGGTGCCACCCTGTCATTTTTAAACTGTTGTATTATTTCGAGGTTTGTTCGAACTATGGCCAACTTTCTTTTCTTTTTTTGAGTGAAGAGAAACTGTCTTGTGCTGCATATAAAAATTAAAAAGTTAACATGAGTAACAAAGCTTCCATTTTAAAGTTTTTTTTTTCTTTTTTTACCATCACATTAAAAAAAAAAGAGAGGGAAAAATACAGAGTACAAGTTAGACACACTTGATTTAGGTACACCAAATGGCATTAAGCTTAACTTTGAACACTTAAATACAGTTTAGTAAGTTCTGATAGATATCTATTCCTATAACTGGTTGGCATAGGTCCTTGCTTTAGGGATCATAAAAATTAAGACAAAAGCAACAAAATGAATTTATAGGCAAACACTTTAATGGAAGGCAAGCCAAGTTAGGGAAAGGACACCAGCTTGAGAAATAGCTAGGGCCAGTGCTCCGACAAAGAGGATCAGACTGGCCCATGAAGATGGACAAACCTAGCTTCATAGCTCTGGGAGGTGTTCTGTTCCCATGAAATGGGAATGTCCTGTTACTCTAATCTTGGTGGATAAATCTGGGGCTAATAATCTTGTTTTGTTGGCTTTTTCTAAATGAGTAACATACCTATATCCAAAGTTTTAATGTAATAAAAGATAAAATAAAGGTCATGCTTTGCTGTACTTTTAGTAAGCTTTTTGGCATGTGTAGGCCCAAATCAATATTCATGGGTTTTGTAAAAAATATTTTTAAATCCTTAATTGTTTGAGAAGAAAATATAAGTTGTGTTTTTAATAAGAAACAGGTGAAGCGCTCAGGAATCTGTTTATCCTTTGTCTCTATTGTGGTCTTTCACTGAGCTATCTCCCCTGAGAGACACTTATTCTTTATTTCATTTTAAGGAAAAATGGACAAAAATTATGTTTTTTCTTTTCCATTTCTTTTTACATTTTAAAGAGAAAAAATTAAAATAACAATAAAACAGAGCTTCAAACCTGGCTAATAGGAGAGTAATGGTAATTAACACACTTAATATATTGTTATCTTTATAGTAGTTACTCATAGTACAAGACATAAGTATAAAATATTGTCCAAATATTAGTTCAAATCTTTCTTTTCAGTGAACTAAGAGAAATTAGCTATAAACTGTCTTCACTATCTTGAGTACATATATATATATTTTTTTCTTTTCCTTTCTCCCAACACAGTTTCTCTTTTCTTTTGAATAGTTTCATCTCAATTCACAATGTCTATTGCATATTTTAGATCTTATTTACTAATTTAGTTTCTCAGTAGTAATATTATATGATGTTCACACACATCAGTTTGATTTAGTTCACTTATGAGTAGAGTCTCAAATTGCATACATTTATCTATAAAAATTTCAAGCTTATCATTCTTTGTGGCTGAGTAGCACTCCATTACATAAATAAAAACATATTTTTTATCCATTTCTTAGTTAATGGACATTTGGGTGTTTCCAAGATTTAGCTAGTACAAATTGTGCCTGTGTTACGATGTTTTTAATTCTTCTGGGAAGATACCCAGAAGGGGAATAGTTCAGTCAAATGGGACCAGAGAACCTAGTTTTTTAAGGAATCTGTACACTGATTTCCACAGTGGTTGCACTAGTCTACACTCCCACCAACAGTAGAGAATTGTTCATTTTTCCCCACAGCCCCGCCAGCAATTATTACTAATTGATTTCTTGATGACAGCCATTTTTTCTGGAGTGAGATGGAATCTCAGTGTTGTTTTAATTCACATTTCTCGAATGACCAATGATGTTGAACATTTTTTCATGTATTTGTTTGCCAGTTGTATTTCTTCACCTGAGACATATATATTCACCTCTGAGGCTCATTTTTGCATTGGGTCTTTGAATTTGGGGGGGGTCTGATTTTTTTCTTCAGTTCTTTGTAAGTTCTAGATATAAGTCCTTCATCTGAAGGACAACTGGCTATAATTTTTTCCCCACTTTGTGGGCTATCTTTTCACTCTGTTGGTGATTTCTTTTGTTGTGCAAAAGCATTTTAATAAGACGAGATCCCATTTTTTGATTGTTGTATTTCCTGTGTGATCTAGATTTTGTGCATGAAATCTCTGCCTGCACCTATGTCTTGAAGATTTCTCTGCCAGTAAATTTAATATTTCTGTTTTAATATTTACATCTTTGATCCATTTTGACCTTAGTGCATGGTGATAACTATGGGTCTAGTTTTAGTCTTCAGCATTTAGAAAACCAGTTTTTCCACCACCATTTATTAAAGATGCTATCCTTCTTCTAGTGAACACGTTTGACCCTTTTGTCAAAGACAAGGTGGCTGAGTGTATAGTTGTGCCTGCATCTTCTAATCTGTTCCATTGATCCTCAGATCTGTTTTTTTTTTTTTTTTTTGGCCAGTACCATGTTGATTTTATCGTAGTAGCTTTGTAGTATAGTTTTAAGTCAGGGATTGTGATGCCTGCTGCTGTGCCTTTGTTGCCCAGGTTTGCCTTTGCTATTCCAGATCCCTTCTGCTTCTGGATGACTTTTAGTAACATGTTCTCTAGTTCTGTGATGTACATTAATGGTATTTTTTATTGGAATTGCATTAAATCTGTGTAATAGTTTTAGGAGTATGGCCATCTTCACAATGTTGGTTCTTCCTATCCATGAGCAAGAAATATCTTCCCTTTTTTTGTTATCTTCTTCTATCTTCTTTTTCAGAGTATTGTAATTGTCAATGCATAGCTTTTTATTTCTTTTGTTAGGTTGATTCTTAAGTATTTCATTTTGGGGATGCCATTTTCCTAATGGTTCTTATGCTCATTGATTGGTAAAGTGGATCAATGGTACTGCCCTTGGGGAATATAATAAGCACTGAGGAGCCATAAGCACTGTTTGATGAACAAATAGTTCCTGAGTCTAGATAAGTTTCCACGGAAAAGAAGTCCTTAGTTAGAAGCTCCCTTAAAGCGCGTGGTTTCCCTAATTTCTCTGTCAGTTGTTTGCTTGTCCTATTGAGTTTCTAATGTTGACTTTGTATTCATCCATGTACTGCATTTGGCTAGTAAATCTAGCAAGCAGTTATCAGTATTTGCAGATGACGTGATACTCTATGTAGAAGATCCCTAAAACACCAAAAGACTTCTGGATTTTAGTTTTTTAACAATGTTGTTATTATTTTCCTCTTTGGTTATACTTTCCTGTTGGGTGTTTAAGACTGAATAGATAATCAAAATTAATCTCTTTTCTTATTAAGCTTGGTCTGGGCTACTGAAGGTTACTTTTGGGGCCAGGTCACAGCGTTTCAGCTGTCCTCCCCCCAATTTTTTTCTTTACCAGCTTTGTTGTTCGCCAGGATAGGTCATGGTTTTGTATGATTACATGGTTTATGTTGAAAGTGTGGGGATGTTGTCCTCTTCTGTGACCCTCCTTTTTGCAGAATGCACATTGGGTTGGCTGGCCTTTGGTCTCTGGAGGTCTTTGAAATTTCCTTGCTCAAGAGATTGGATGTCTCAGCAAAATTGCAGGTCCCTTTCAGAGGGATCCTGGTGGCTGAACTGGGAGGGAAAAAGTTAAAATATTGGCTGGGTTTTTTTTCCCCTTTTGTCTTTTTAACCTTGGTCTCCAAGTCTTGATTTTGAACACTCAGAAGCTCAGTTACACCAGACTTAAAGTGGAGCCTGGAGTCCAAATAAGAAGTATGGTAGTTCCCTGTGGATTCTAGAAGTTGGTTTCATAGTCTATCTTTTCTGTATGGTATGAACTATCATCTTAAAGTACCACTCAGGTTGTCTGCTAGAAGTCATATTTCTGCAGAAAGTTAGCAGACAACGGTCTTGCAAGGAAAATACAAAACAAAATTAATAGGAGCAAACCCCACAAAATAGGATCAATGTTTAGTTTCGTCAGAAAGGTGTATCTAAGAGTATTTGTCAGGATCCTCTTAAGTAGAATATACTTCTCGACAGATGTACTTTCTAGATGACTGATTTTGGAATGCACAGTGTTTAAGTGTATCTAATTATCATAATAGAATTAGAAACATGTAAACCAAAAACGTCTATCCTTACAATTTTGGTTAGTAGGGTTACCAGTATGACAAGGTGGTTTTCTCAAGCCCTGTATTTTATAAGGCTTGTTCACTTGAGGAAGAAAAAGTGTTTGATGTACAAAGACTACCTTTAGATCTCTCACTTATGAAATAATCTAAATGATGACAATAG
This sequence comes from Dinomys branickii, assembly GCA_004027595.1. NCBI lineage: Eukaryota > Metazoa > Chordata > Mammalia > Rodentia > Dinomyidae > Dinomys > Dinomys branickii. The sequence continues at coordinate 651 of PVLD010023241.1, read as the reverse complement.
ACTTAGAACCTCACAACAAGTGCATCTCACTTATATGCTAACAAGATGCTTCTGAGGTTCAATCCGGTTAGGATAGATCAGAGTTTAAATGGTGATATTATCCGAACAGCGGGGTTTTCCTCACCCAGGCTTTGAATATAAACAGCAGAAATGTTAAAAATTTTACTGACCATTTTATATGTGTACAATCCAGATGCAATGCACATTGGATAAAGAGTGCTAAGTGGTTACTGTGCATTTATCTAACTTGTATATTTATAGTTTTATAAATTTTGCATTTTTGCATAGCCTGTTTACTCCTCAGTTGTTTATGTGCCTCTTGAATCCTAAATATAATAACCGAGATGTAATAACCTACAATCATAGTTCATTTAGCCAGATTGCCATTTCCTGTCTTTCTCCTTCAGGCTCCTTCTTCGTTGCCGACAATCTTTCCTCCAGTCTCACACTTTCGCACATGCCCCAGATCAAGGCTTTCAGCAGCTGGGAGTTTCTGTAGTGACTCTTATCACCACTCCGGTCATGATAGCTACTGTGATTTCTAAGCCCAGCTTTGTCTGTTGTGGACTATCGTATGTGAAGCAGTGCAGTAGGGGCTTTTGAGTGGCTTGCACCTGTGTCAATTAGTGGTTGGTTGCTTTTTAAGTTGCT
>PVLD010023240.1:0-27793 GCA_004027595.1 Dinomys branickii | reverse complement strand
TGTCCCAGTAGCGCGTTCTCTGTCGGGTTCAGGAGCTGAAGCCGTTCTTCCCTCCACACTCGCTCTCTCGGCTGGTCGTCTTCTTCCCGGAAGTCCTTATTTCTGTCTTCATATTGCTATATTTCATTGTTTGGGTGGTAATCCTCTGGGAGGTTCTCTCTCTGCTGCCTACCCGGTCGCCATCTTCCCGGAAGTCCTGCAGCTCACTTAGAACCGGAATTTCTTTGTACTTTTGTCATGCGGTCGGGGCCAAAATGAAGTAAAATAATTTAATTTTAACCTCCCATTACATATATTTGTTTTCACAAAATGAATGTGTTTCCTCCACTAAGAATATAATTCTATATAGGCAGGGCCCACATCTATATTGCTTACCACTTACCATCTAAGGAAGTCAGTATTTTTGAAATGACTGACAAATACTAAGAAACTAAAATACTCCCCAAAACTAAGACACTATACTAATTTTGTACATTTGTATGCACTTTTCAGATTCTTTCAGAGTATCTCTGCAATATGGCTATAGTGTAATTTTCACAAAAGCATGAGTATGAGATTGACTAGGAAAAATCTGTATATTGAATATAATCTAAATTAAAATATTCAATAAGTATCTTTCACTAAACCTAGTAAATATTTATTGAGTACTTTATATATGCCAAGCACCATACTAGGCACTGTTACACAGTGATAATAGTTAAAGTCTGACCTTCACGTAGTGTATAGTCTAACAGGGAAGCAGACAAACAAAAATACTACATATATAATTTCCACTTTGCAGAAATATGGTGAAGAAAATGAACAGGATGTACTGGAAAGAAGAAGAGAGGACGCAGGGAGACCTACTTAGAATATCCAAGGGGATTTCTGTGAGCAAATTACATTCAAAGTGAGACCTAAAGGTGTTCAGGGGTGGGTTTTTATTTCTGTTGTTTTGTTTTCATGGAACTGGAGATTGAACCCAGGCCTGTGCACTAAATTACATCCTCAGCCCTTTTTTAATTTTTATTTTGAGACAGAGTATCACTAAACTGCTAATTTGCCCAGGCTTGCCTAGAATTTGCTATCCTCCTGCCTCAAATTCCCAGACTGCTGGAATTATAAACTTAACCCACCACAACAAGCTGGAAACCTCAGTCTCATGGCAATTCTCTTGCCTCAGCCTCCTGAATGCTAGGATTACAGGTGTGTGACACCGTACTCAGATGAAATTCTTGTTTGTATAAACTCTTGTGTCGTGAGTTTTTAAACATGAGTTAACATAGATATTTATAATACCCTAAATCACCAATGGGAAATTGGTGATTCAAAATTCTAAAATCAGCTTCCACAAATCAGAATCTCAAGCAGCTATAACAAATTCCTTAATGGATCATTTACATACAAGTTGTATATTAAACAAGTAAGAATGACAGTCGAGAAATTTTTCTGTTTTACTGAAGTCTGAAATATAGCAAATGGGGTATATTATAAATGTCTGCAGGATATAAACTAATGTTTGGGCCAATGTCATAGGACCTTTAATATATCTGGTGAACTACACAAATATCCATGATTTGCCAACCTAAGAGAAGTATAGTGATCTGTTCATATTTACATCACATCCTGCTTAAAGATGATGACATTTTTGTGTAAACTTACTCTCAGCATTCACTAATTCGTAAGTCTACATGTTTAAATTGGTTCTTTAAGAAACTAACAAAGGTGCATACTACCTAGTTCAAGTAGAAGATGTTTACAAAGGTAATACCTGGAGTATTAAGAACATTCTAGATATCCACACAAAGAGAAACCCAAGTACAGTTGTGGGATGAAAATAGTTCAGATTTAAAGCAAAGATCAGTCACAGCAGTGGAAGTTCATGAATCTTCACTTTTTTGCTCTACCATTGCATGACTCTCCTATACTTTTTTTTTCTCCTACCTTGGGTCTTCTCCGTCTTCTCATAGTAACTCCTCTAAGACTGGCTTTCATGTGGTCTCTTATAGCCTCTCCAGCCTGCAGACTCATTTTGATCTTCTGAGTCTTACTGTTTGTTATACGATGCTGTTCTGTATCTAAGATAACATTTCTTAGAGAAATAGGAAAGAAGGGAGGGAGAAAGAGACAGAAAGACATATGTCTTGGTTACTTTTCTCTGGTTGCTGAAACAATACACCCAACGCCCAAAATGAAGGCAGGAAAGATTTATTTAGCTTACGGCTTATGGAGGTTTCAATCCTTACTTGGCTGGTTCAGGGGCAGAGTGGCACATGGCAGAGGGCAAACATTCATGGCAGCAGAGCACAGCAAAAACAACCAGCAAAAGGGAGGAATGGCTGCAAGCAGCCTCTTTCTCTCCCTTACCTTGTAAACAGCCTACCCCCACCCAGGGGGCATGTAGCTCTCACACAGTGTCCATGCCCTCCTCTTCCACTGGTTCAGGATATGTACAAAGCAAGCACCCTGGCTTCCTGCTGAATCACTCAGCCAAACCTCCAGACTCCCCAAGTTGACACAATGTATCAACCATAACACATATATGTACACACACACACACACACACACACACACACACACACACAGAAGAGACCCAGAGACACAGACAGATATAATGACCCAGTTCATCTTTGGTCATACTTGACAGCCCTAACTTAGTCCAATCAACTATATCCAAGGAGAGAATTGAGTCACGGGTTACAAAGCATTTCCAGCGCCCCCTCACCTGCACTGATGGCTGCACAGATTCCATTAGAAGGGAATGTGGCTAGCTGGATATAGCGCCATATGGCTATAATTCCAGCTATTTAGGAGGCTAAAGCAAGAGGATTGCAAGTTTGAGTCCATCCTGGGCAACCTATCAAGACCCTGTCTCAAAATAAATTTGGTTCTTTAGAAAACTAACAAAGGTCTAGGGATGTAGCTCACATTCTCTGAGTTCAATCCCCAGTGCCACAAAAAGGTGGGTGAGGGTATGTCTAGACAGGCCATTCCTAGTGACATTTTTAACATACAATTTTTCTTCTTGATTGTCCAACCCAAGTTTCCGTGCCACTCTTAGTTCTTACTGCCAATCCTCAAGGGCAGTATCCCTCAAGAGCTCTTTCCGCTTCTGAAATACATTTAAAAGGAGAGACATAATTCTGACAGCTACACACAGATTTCATGAGTGGCATATGCTGCTACCTCTAATAAGGCTGTATCATTCACTTCATATTCTCTAATTCCCCACAGGTTAAAATTCGCAATTTTCTTTTCCTCAGCTAAAAATTCTTACAGTCATCTAAAAGTAGAATGAGAATCATTCTACCAATTCTCATCAAAGAGTCCAATAGAAGTCTCTGAGGAAGGCTGTATTAACCTTTCCGTGTAGGGTGAAACTGAGAAGTGTTAACCCATCTCCACAGGGAAGCTGTGGAAAGGAAGACAAAACATCTGGGGAAACACTCATTTATATTTCCAGGGCATAGACATTGCTATAAATAGTCACAAAAGGCTCAGAATTGACTGCAAGTCCGTTATTCATTGTCAAATGAATGAGCAAATGTTAAGTCTAGATACCTGATTACTACTACAAGTATGTTCCAACTTCTTAAACTGTTTAAAAACCAAAATGTATGTTGTTGTTGTTTACAAATAAATACAGCCTTGTGGCAGAGATCCTCCTCCTAGTCCAATGAAAACTGTTTGTAACGTTCCTCTGGAAATAAGTAAGGATTTGGGGAGTTATTCTTGTGGTTGTTCATGCTGGAGTATTCTGGCAATCAATACAAAACTGACCACCACAGAATAATATACATTGGCTCAAGACAGATGGGGTTATCTCTCTCCAAAATCATCTTAATTGTCATCCTGCTCAGTTTGCATTGGGTTTCTCTAAAAGTCAAGCCGTGTGTGTGTGTGTGTGTGTGTGTGTGTGTGCTCGTGTGCACACGCGTGCACGTGTGTTCCATTCATTCAATATTTATTTTTATTTATTTTTAAAGTTTTTATTAGTACGTTTGTATTACTGAATTCTCTATTCTATTCAATTCTGTTCTGTTGACCTACATGTCTGCTTTTGTGCCAATAAAGCAGTTCTTTGTTATAAGACCAAAATGTATCCTAAAACACAGAGTTGAGAAGTTGAGAGCTGTGCTCCAGGGTAGCTAATTCTCCCACTTTCTATCACACAATAGATGCAAGACCTCACTGGTTGAACTTTGACAACATGTCCCATGTTGTCACTATCTTATTCTCTAACATTTGCTTTCTCTAAACTTTTCCTCTTCCCCTTAATGGATTTTTTTAAAGCCTTACCCTTCAACACACCACCATCTCCTTCAAGAAACACTATTTTCTCTACTTTGCTTGCTTGCAAATTGCACTGCTCAGACGCAGATGAGTATCGGGAGAGTCCTCCTACTTCTTTACTGACCCTTAATGGAACTGCAGTTGTTTACACATTTGCATATGTATGTATGTATATATGTATGTATGTGAGTTCATAAGATAAAGATGAATTGAGAAGGTGTGAAAGTAACAAAGAAACAGGACAAAAGACAGAACTTGAGTTCAAATTATCTCTGCTATCAAGGTTTCTATTTCTGGGGTTAATCCTAAAGAATCAAGCACAAATATAAATGTAGTGTGGCAACCTGGTTTGCATCAAAGAAATCCATACTTCAAATTCCCACATATAACAACTTATTAGATAACTTAATACATAAAATAAATTCAATTCAGAATTAGAAATACAGTATATTTTTGCAACAAACTGATACAAGAAAATAAATCTCCCAACCTGAATGATATCAGACGAGTTCGTGTTCTCTAAAACCAAAGAATGAATTTTAGAAACAATGGAGGTTAAGAGCAGAATATATTTATTGAGAGAAAGAAAACTTCTGTCCAAGAGAGGGACAGAAGGGGGGCCCGAGTGGGTTACCCCCCGACTGTCTTTTACAGGGACTTTTATAGAGAAAAACCATGAGGTGAGGTGGGTCCAAGGTAGGGGAGATGGACAAAACTATGGCCAGCCAATAAGATTACAGGTATAATTGTCCAGGTAAGACTGAGTGGACTGGGATCAAATGGGGAAGCGAGTCACATAGCAAGCGGGCATGAATACAGATCAGGGGCTTTTCCTGTGGGGGTCGGGCTAGTGACTCTTCCTGGTTTTTAGAAGGTGGTTGTTACTTATTTAGAATATCAATCCCTGATATTTACACCTAGGGAAGTGAGTGGGTGCATTTGTGTAGCACCCTTTGTCTTGAGGTCTGGCCCACAGGTCTGCTGGCTCCTCCAGGTCTGTTGGCTCCTTCGAGGGCCCCCGCACTGTCTGACTGCCTATAATATTTCTAACTCAGCTGCCTATAACAAAACAACCAAATTTCAACCAATCACAAACAACCTTCAGCAAATTACAAGCAACCAAATAATCAGACCATGCCCAAACCAGGTAGCTGTCTCATCCGACCATGCCCAAATAAGACAAACGATTAGATATAGTCAATCAAATGATTTCTATACTTTGCTCCCTATAAAAGCTCACTAATTAAAGCTAAGTACTACAGAAGTAGTGTTCTCTAATCCTTTTCTCGTTCTAAGTAGTGCCCAAATCAAGAACTGTTTTTGCTCAGCTAAATTCTGATCAGATTAATTTAAAACTTTTCTTTTATCAGTATATACATGAAAATATATAAATAAAATATATATTAAATACTATATATTAAATGTATAAATGCATATCCCAAACACATATCTACATATATGTGTGTGTGTATATATATAGATGATATAGATATATGGATAGATATATAGATATGTAGTTTGCCATTGTCAAAATTTTCTTACTCATGATACAGGAAAATAAATCTCCCAAGCTGAATGATATCAGACGAGTTCGTGTTCTCTAAAACCAAAGAATGAATTTTAGGAACAATGGAGGTTTAGAGCAGAATATATTTATTGAGGGAAAGAAAGCTTCTGTCCAAGAAAGGGACAGAAGGGGAGCCCGAGTGGGTTCCCCCCGACTGTCTTTTACAGGGACTTTTATAGAGAAAAACCATGAGGTGAGGTGGGTCCAAGGTAGGGGAGATGGACAAAACTATGGTCAGCCAATAAGATTATAGGTATAATTGTCCAGGTAAGACTGAGTGGACTGGGATCAAATGGGGAAGCGAGTCACATAGCAAGCGGGCATGGATACAGATCAGGGGCTTTTCCTGTGGGGGTCGGGCTAGTGACTCTTCCTGGCTTTTTAGAAGGTGGTTGTTACTTATTTGGAATATCAATCCCTGATGTTTATACCTAGGGAGGTGAGTGGGTGCATTTGTATAGCACCCTTTGTCTTGAGGTCTGGCCCACAGGTCTGCTGGCTCCTCCAGGTCTGTTGGCTCCTTTTAGGGCCTGGCCCTGTCTGACTGCCTATAATATTTCTATCTAACTCAGCTACCTATAACACTCAGAACACCATCAAAGCTCATTTCTGGAGGCAAGTATTATACTGATAGCAAAACCAGAGAAAGACCCAATCGAGAAAGAGAACTACAGATCAATCTCCCTAATGAATAGAGATGCAAAGATACTCAATAAAATGCTAGCAAATACAATGCAGCAAATCATCAAGAAAATCATACACCACAACCAGGCAGGTGTTTGTGCCACTGAGCTACATTCCCCGCCCCCATACACCACAACCAAGCCAGAGTCATTCCAGGAATGCAAGGATGGTTCAATATTTGCGAACCAATTAATGTTATACACCATATCAATAGAGCCAAAGACAAAAACCACATGCAGAAAAAGCTTTCAACAAAGTCCAACATGCATTCATGATAAAAACTCTACAGAAAATAGAAGTAGATGGTCTTTATTTCAACCTGATCAAAGCCATCTATGACAAACCAACATCCAGAATCATACTAAATGGACAAAAACTGAAAGCTTTTACTTTAAAATCAGAAATAAGACAAGGATATCTGCTGTCACCACTCCTCTTCAACATAATTCTGGAAGCACTAGCCAGAGCAATTAGATAAGAGAGAGAAATAAAAGGAATAAGGATAGGAAAGGAAGAAGTAAAACTATCACTATTTGCAGAGGACATGACATTTTACATGGAAGATCCCAAAAACTCCACAAGAAGACTCTTTGAATTAATCAACAAATTCAGCAGTGTAGCTGGATACAAAGTCAACACCCCAAAATCAACAGCATTCTTATACACAAACAACAAACAGACAGAGAGAAATTAAGGAATCCATAACTTTCACAGTAACATCCAAGAAACTGAAATATTTAGGAATCAACCTAACAAAAGAAGTAAAAGATCTATTCAATGAAAACTAGAGTACTCTGAAAAAAAGAGATCGAACAGGATTTCAATAAATGGGAAAATATTCCTTGCTCATGGATAGGAAGAACCAACATCGTGAAAATGGCCATACTACCAAACTTGTACAGATTCAATGTAATTCCCATTAAACTACCATTAGCATACCTCACAGATCTAGAGAAAACATTCCTTAAATTCATCTGGAACCAGAAGAGACCCAGAATAGCAAAAGCAATCCTGGGCAACATGGACAAGTCAGGTGGAATTACAATCCCTGACCTGAAATTATACTATAAAGCTACTGTAATGAAATCAACATGGTACTGGCTAAAAAAACAGACCAGAAGATCAATGGAACGAACTAGAAGGCACAGACACAACCAGAAACACACTCAGCCACCAAATCTTTGGTAAAGGAGCCAAACAAACTCACTGGAAGAATGACAGCCTCTTTAATAAATGGTGCTGGAAAAATTGGTTTGGCACCTGCCAAAGACTGAAAATAGACCCAAGTCTATCACCATGCACTAAACTAAAGTCAAAATGGATCACAGATCTCAATATTAAAAGAGAAACACTAAATCTATTGGAAGAGAAAGTAGGTAAAAACCTGGAAGACATAGGGGTAGGCATAGAGTTCACATTTTGTTTTTTATCTATGTATTTAATCTTCATATTGGAGGAGATTTCTTTTTTAAGAACTAATAATTGATTTATTAAATAATGGACTTAGTCATCTGCAGTGGCTCCTGGCTCTATAATGATGGAAGCTCTGCTTAACAATATCAGAAGGACTGTGCAAGTCAATGAGTTACTTGTGGATTCTCATTTGGAACTGATCCCATGTCTTAGAACTTTCTTCACAGGCATTTTTTTACAGTAGTTTTCAAAGTCTTGTTAGCATCTAAACTGGTCCATTCACTTTGAAATTCTTTTAAGTTAGCACAAAATTCTCCAGGAATTTCATGTTGAAGCTAGTTGGGGTAATACTAATTTAGTTAACTGCAACCTCTTGTTATATGAGTGTCTTTCTAGTATCTTTAATGGGTTATGGTGCAGCTTACTAACTGCCTTGTTTCTCAGCAAGTGTGCACAGAGCTGAGCAGGGAGCAGAAGTCACCGACCTATATTCTGTAGTACCATTAACCACATCTTTCTAAGAAAAACGAAGTGTTTTTCTTCTAGACAATATACTACTGGGTCTTATTTAATGGTCGCCTTTGACAATCTGATTTTTAATTTAAACACATACCATGCCTTAAATAATACATTTTGGGTTAAGATATTTTGTGTTTTAATTAGCCATCACTGCCTCTTTTTCCTCTATTTTATTTCACCCCTTACTGTCCCTAGGGATCACAGAAGTACTGAGCAAATCAACACCTCTGCTCTACAGATCTTCCTAAGGAGGTATTTGCCATTTCTATGACCCCATCCAAGCACCTCTACAAAAGATCCAATGCATCTATTCCTTTCAAAACTTTTGGTAAAATCTAAATTCTTCTCCAGGAAAGCTTTCAGTCTTTGTTTCAGGTTCTCTTCTCTACAGTATTTGGCTAGGTGTGCTATTTTATATAATGCATCTTAAGATAATAATAGCTTTTCTAATTTCTTTAAAATGGCACATTTTTCCTACATTTTCATTTCTGTCATTTTCCAATTTATTTTAAAGAAGAGAAAAGTAAAAATGTCCCCTATCACTTTTACAGAAAATCTATCCCTTTATTTTCTTTTTTTTTTTTTTATTTTTTATTTTTTTTTTTTTATTTTTTTGCGGTACTGGGGATCGAACTCAGGACCCTGCGCTTGCTAGGCAAGCGCTTATTCCACTGAGCTATATCCCCAGCCCTATCCCTTTATTTTCAATGTTTTTGAGGTGTGTCCCTGGTAAACATATAGTTGGGTGTTTTTTTTAACATTCTAAATATGCTAATAGATAAATTCATTACAATTTTAACAGTAAAATAAAAGTCTCAGTGTTTCACAAACACTCTTGAGTAGAACATGGTTATTAAGAAAAAAATCAATATAAAGAATATACATAACGAAAAGGCAGTATCTAATTCACTTTTTGACTGCAAAATAAACAAAACTAGAACGGATATAAAATAATTCCAGCATAATAGTCACTCTAAGAAAGAGTCAAACAATAACAAAGGAGTGAGTTTGGAATTTTTAAACAACTATATAAATCCAAGCCTAAGAAACAGGGATGCTGAGTCCCTATTGCCTCTCATATTGACTTTGATCAGGTCATTTTAATAAATCCATTAGCTACTATGTCCATATCAATTACTTTATTCTAATTATTCCCATCCATAGGAAAAGAAATTGGATTAGAGAAAGACAAATGGTTACTGTCTTGTTTCCATGTGTAAGACTTGACCAGAGTAAATTAGCAAACCTTTTGCTTAGATTGTGCTATTACTACTGTTCAGGATGACTGGGTTTTTCCAGATAAAGACCTAACAGGGAAATGACATATTGGTTATAATTACTAATATTTTAAAATTATCCTTGATCTCTTGATGTTATTTTCCAACTTACTTTTCTTTTTTTTTGAGGGGGGGAACTAGGGATTAAACCCAGGGTCTTCCCATTGATCTATATCCCAGTCTTTTATTCATTTTTTTTTAAGAAAGGGTCTTGTTAGGTCACTAAGTTGCCCAAGATAGGCACAAACTTGTAATCCTCCTTTGGGTGAGGGAAAGGGGAGATCATTTTCTTTTCCACTTTTTCCTCTGTTGGTATGGAAAATACACAAGCAATTTCTGTTCCTATTATAATTACCCTTTAAATTTTGAAGGGATACATTGTCATGTAAGTATTATCACCTTGGCCCAAGAGTATGTCCAACAGTATCAAGAGCTACCTAGTCCTCTCTGTTAACCTATTCCCTCTCTTACTCCAACACATACCCTAACAACTAAGGGTATCATGACAGTCCATCCCTAGATGACTTAGTTGTTTGACTTAATGAATCAACAATTACTCACCCTTAACTATTTTGCTTAACTGGTGTCCTTCACCACTATTTCCTCTATCTATCTCTTCCTCATTCTTGGATATGTTTTGCAGAAACAATTCTTACAATACTTAATAAAAGTGGAGGAATGCATTTATAATAGTTCTGAATCAAAATCAATATGAAAGATTCACAAATAAGAAGTTCTGGGTTTGGGATGTAGCTTAGCTGCACAGGACCTGCCTGGCAACCATGAGGCCCGGCGATCAATTCATGATACAAAAAAAAAAAAAAAAAAAACAGTGCTATGGTCCATATTATGGTTGATACACTGTGTCAACTTGGGGAGTCCAGAGGTTTGGCTGAGTGACTCAGCAGGAAGTCAGGGTGCTTACTTTGTACACATCTTGAGCCTGTGTAAGAGGAAGGCATGGAAAATATGTGAGGGCTACACGCCCCCTGGGTGGGGGTAGCCTGTTTACAATATAAGGGAGAAAAAGAGGCTGCTTCCCCGTCATTCCTTCCTTTGGCTCTTGTGTTTTTGCTGTGTTCTGCGCCATGAACATTCGCCCTCTGCCATGTGCCACTCTGCCTCTGAGCCAGCCAAGTATGGACTGAAACCTCCACAAACTGTAAGCTAAATAAACCTTTCCTTCCTTCATTTTGGGTGTTGGGTATTTTGTCTCAGCAACTAGAGAAAAGTAACCAAGACAGTCCATGAGGGAAAAAAATAGATTTCTGTGAAATAAGAGCCTCAGACACACTGGGCACCAAATACTTTTCCCAGAAGATGTTACCTTGGCAATGTCTTTCAGTTAAGAATCAAGAGAGCCTAGTTTGTACTAATGGAAGCATATTGATTACATTACTTCTGAATTTTGACTGCAACCGTAAGGATAAAAAGGCAAAAATTTGGCAATATTTGAATTTTTCCACACCCTACTGAACCTTGCTCTGCCTGAACTTCATCTCCATGCATCCCACTAAGAACTTGATGTCCAAGAAAAGAGGCACTAAGATAAGCTGCACTGGCTCTGTTTTGTGTAACCACCTTGTTTGTGGTAATTTATAGCCTTAGTTAATTAAATCAGATTTTTTGAATCTTTGCATTAGCAAGGAATGAGAGGACTGTTTTCTACAACCCACAGTCCACCTGAAATACTTCAAGTAGTACATTTAAAAACACTATTTTATTCTGCCTTCCCATTTAAATGTTCCTTTGGTGAGGTATAGTATTCTGATCAGTTTAAAAAATCATTTTCCATCCTGTCTTTGAAGATGTTGATTCATTGCCTTTAAAGATTGTTACTGTATGAGATCTGATTTTTTTCCTACCTGAAAGCTTTTTGTAATTTTCACTGTCCCTCTCTTCTCAAATGTTATCGTAATGTATTTAGGTGTAGATCTTCAATATTTTATTCTACTTGCACTTGGTAGATTGTTCCAATCTGAAGTCTTGTAACTTTTCTAGCTCTGGAAAAGTTTCTTTCTTTTTTTGTTTTCCTCTCTTCCATTTTCTTAATTCTAGATGGAATTTTTATTAAATACCAAATTCCTGAAGTTATATTCATGTGCCTTTTTTCATCAACATATCTGATTCCTTGATCTTTCCTCTGTGTTTCCAAAGACTTTCACAGTTTGCTCTTAAAACTAATTTGCTCTTCAGCTGTATCGTTCTGTTACTTAGCTCAAATATTGAGTTCTTTATCTTAACCATATTTTTAACTTCCAAGATCTCTATTTAATAATCAAGGATGTAACATGTCTATAAGACTAAATCTGTCTTTAAATCTTTTTCTGTTTGCTATGTTAACTGATTTCTCAATATTTTATTTCTTGAATTTGGTGCTTATTTATTCATGGTATTTTCTTCAAGTCTTTGGTAAAACATAGTAGTCTGATCATTTTGTACTTGAAAACTTCTACACTGGTGTTTATTTTTACTGTGACCTGAATCTAGTAAGGTGTAAAGGAGGAGCAGGACACATAGCATGTGTAAAAAGCCCCCACTCCTTTTAGAAGTCACTAGAAGATATCTGGAAAAAATTCTAGCCTTTTTAGCCCTAGTGGCAACATGTACAGCTTTAGTCAAGAAGCTAATGCCAGTAGGATGTATAACTTGTCAATTATATCTTGATAAAGCATTTTATATTAAGGTTGATGCCAGCCAGGTATGGTGCCATATGACTATATTACCAGGAGGCTGAAGCAGAAGGATTATGAGTTGAAGGTCAGCTGAAGTTATATAGAAAGCTCAAGCCTAGCCTGTATTACATAAACAGACATCTTCTCAATTAATTAAATTAATATAAAAATGTTAAAGTCAGTGCCACAAATTGATGAGAAAAGAATTTGACATGCTAAAGAGCTAAACATTGTTCCTTAAAAACAATTCCCCATATTCCTTGGACCCCTTTCCCATTCCTTTCATATGTTGAAACTGAGTTTGAAGTTACCTACATCCCCAATATCTTTCTATTATGACTACAAAACTATGTTCTCCAGATTTATTGAAGGTATAACATATGTACCCAGTCTACCTAGTTGATCTAATCTGTCTACAATAAACCTGTTCAGGGAAATCTAATGTATAAGTTAGATAAATCTCAGGTATATAGAACAGACACAGAGAAGTCAGAAGTAATAGTACATTCTGTGTTAAAGAACATACCATTTATATTAAAGTTCAAACAGGCAAAATTGATGTATCCTGTTAGAGGTTGGGAAAGGGATTATCTTTAGAGGACTGACTGGACAGGGGCACAAGATCTTCTTGAATATTAGTACTATTTAGTTTTTCATTCTGGGAATTGTTTACATGGGTATAGTTTCTGAATACTGTAGTCTTAGCAGGCCAGAACTTGGTTAATTGCAGAAATCAAGAGAAGCCTTGCCAGAACTGGATGAAGTAGCTGAGAAGTGCCTTTCACAGCCTTCAGGGCTGGAGGGATAGAAAAATGGACTCCAGAGTCAGTAAAGGGTTATTGGGAATCAGATGAATGGATGAATCTCTTTTGATGTGGGTTGGAACATCCAGGTTCTGCAACTTAGAAGAGTGAAAACAGAACTAAATAGGCTCTTGTAAAGACAACATCTCTTTTAAAAGAAAGCTTAGATGTCATGGGATCATGAAGGCTAGACAAGCTCCACAAAGGACACATTTAATCTGAAACTTGAGAGAAGAATAAGAGTAAAAAGTATCTAAGACAAAGTACCATACTAGAGATAGTAGCCATCTGTGTAAAGCCTGGCAGAAATCTGAAAAACTGGGATAGGGAAATGAAAATATATGTAGTTGGTTAAGCATGTGGAAATACAAGGTCCACGTAAAATGTATAATCAGTAAAACATTGGAAGATGTCAAGGATGGCTCCCACGTTTATTTCTAGCATAGGTAGCTAAAATAGAAATCATATTGCCTTACTTTTGAGCTCTGAGACAAATATCCACTTCTCATTATGTTTATTTTCCTAACTTAAATTATTTAGGTTATCTTCCCAGAACCAGATCCTATCACTTTCCTGTTTGAAATGTCTTACTAGGATGCCTGTACTTACAACAGCATATTAAACAGCCATAACATGGACTACAAGGCCACTCATAAATGGGCTGTCACCTGCCCCATCCGCAGCTCACATTACTTTCCACCTCACGCCAAACCCCCAAGGTTACACATCTTCCTTCAATTCTGTAAAGTCAATAAATTGGCCACCTCAGAATCTCATCAGTGATATTTCTTTGGCTAAAATTTATTTCCATTTCCCAAACTGCATGTATTTATTGTTCAGATTCGAACTTTTTGTTTTTGGGCTGAGGATGTAGCTCCGTGGTGGAGCACTTGCCTAGCATGTGTGAGACCTTGGGTTCAATTCTCAGTACAGCAAAGAAAAACAAATCAAAACAAACAAACTTTTTGTTTTTTGACAGGGTCTCACCAGGCAGTTCAGGCTAGTTTTAAACTCACTATGTAGCACAGGCTGGCCTCATACAACAATCCTCTTGCCTCCGCCTCCCAAATGCTGGAATTACAAGCATGCACCTCTATGCCTGGTTCAAACTTAAATATCATGTTAGCAAATTTTCTCCAATAACTCTTCTAATTTCTTAGGCTTCCTAGTTATTCTTCACATCTTATTCATGATTATGTAAGATCACATGTTAGTCTCACTCCCCTTTAGACAATACTTTTTTACAGTAACCTAAGAATAGTCACAATTCAACTGTATAAATCAAATACTGTTTTACATTGAACCAATTTATAATTTACACATATGTGCACAAACATATACATAAGATACACTTGAGCAGCTCCTCAGTGAGGAAAATCACCTCTATAATATCATAAGCATGACATCAATCTTCAGTATGTGCAGCTTTTTTATTCCCTTGTCCCCACCACACCCTTACTTGACATAATTGAACTTCTACTCGATTCTCCTCCATCAGGAGCTTGGTATTTTTCCTTTTAACATATCCATCCTTTCCACCTACACTTTAAGTGCTGTGTTACCAATACCTTTAATTTTTTTGCCTCTTCGTCTTTTTTATTCATATGCCTTCCAAAACAAAACCTCTGTATCAGGCACTGTGAGTCTCTTGAATTTGGTGCAGGTAAGAGCTGTAAATAGAAATCACAGACCCTATTAGTGCTATCAGAAATCTACTTCCTCCAAACTTGTCATCTTGCAGACATGTCATCCTGTTTTTCTCCTTTCTCTTTTATGGTGATGCTTTTTTAAAATACTGTGCTATGTTAGTGTGTTTCCCGTTATTATAATGACACACCTAAGGCTGGAAAAGTTGGAAAGAAGTTTATTTAGCTCGCAGTTTTTGAGGTATGGGGCTGACTCTGGTGAGGGCCTCCCTAAGTGCATCACTTCACAGTGGATGGCATGGTGGGAGTGTGTGCCAAGAGGGAGAGGTCACAAGGCTAGACAGGTAGCCACAGAATGGAGAGGGCTCTTTTATAGCAAGTCACTCGCACTCTTGAGAGCTCAGATTCTCACAAGAACTACTTCTCTTCTAAGGACACTCTCCAATGACCTAAACAATTAGGACCTGCCTCTGAAAGGTCCTACCACCGCTTACATTACCATACTAGGCACTCAGCCTCCAACACGTGAATCCTTAGAATATGTTATGGTTTATATATGGATGTGCTCCCAGGGCTTCATGCACTCTTAAGGTGAGGTCTGTGAAAGGTGATAGATTATGGGAGTTCTACCGCTGGCTTATTATGGGTAGGTGGGGCCTGGCCCAAAGATACAGGTTATTGTGGGTGTGACCTGGTTTCTGCCCTCTTTCTCTGCTTCCTAGATGCCATGAATGTGCAGCTTTTCCTCTACAATGCCACCCTATTTTGGAGCCAGTGGACTATGGACTGAAATCTCTACAAACTGTGATTCAATATAAATCTCTCCCCCCTGTAATTTGTGGGCATTGCATATTGTGTCCCACTGATGAGGAAAGTGATTAAAATGGTACAAATCACATCCAAACCATAGCATCTATCTTCTTGCTCTCCTATTCTACAAACCCTCTACTCAATCTTAGCAGATTTCCTACTCCCACCTTCTAGTCATAAAGTTGAAACTACTCCTGTTGTTATTGGCTTTCTTTCTACAAATGTTAAATCCCACTTACCTGCCCTCCAATGGCAACAGCATTCCAGTTACCAAAAGCAAATCCTTCTGCCTGTGCTCCAGGTCCTACCTCCTTTCTGTTCACAGGACACAAAGCTCCAGCAACTGTCTTCGATTTCTTTCTCTGTATTGATTCCATCTTGATAATTTAAACATGCCTATCTTCCATTCCTTGAAGTCTTCCAATCCCTTTTTCACATAAGCATCCCAAATTTTTATAGCCTTTTCAGCATCCCATGTAGTTTTCAACTAACTGAAACTTTATCTCTGTTCTTATCATCCAGTTGATACTGCTACCCAAGATCATCAGTGGTTTTGTCCCTTTTGTAGTATTTGGTATTTTCTACTATTTGAAATATCTCCTGTCATATCAAACATTTACGGTTTGCCTATTTGTTTTCTTCTCCTCAATTTGATTCTATTTTAGTCTGCTCCTCCTCTCCTGTTTTAAAATTATATATTTTTTTCATATATTTCCATCCAATTGGATGAGTCCAATTATCATATCCTTAATGATTATTCCTAAATCAATCTCCCTGTCCTGGATCTGTCTCCTGAGAGCAGAGACTTATTGTATGTCTGTCTACTTAACACTTCCTCTTACATATTGCATAGACAATTCAGATTTAAAAATACAAACCTGAAATGTTTCCCCAAGCCAGCTCCTCTTGCGGTGTAATTCATCCTTTCACTCAGTATTTGAGCATCTCTTGTTTATGACTGTACATTGCCCTGAGCATGGATATACACTAAGGAAACAAACAGATAAAGTCGATAAAAGTCACAAAATCAGTAATATTTTTTAAAGGAAGCAAAAATTAAAAATCAGAGGCTTAGGTCAGCCTGCTAATTTTATAGAAAAGGAAACAGACTCCTAGAACAAAATGATTTACCCATATTGTGATGTGCCATAGCAGCAAAACTTTAAATGGAACTTCACAGATAACGTCTTTCTTGTACCAAAAGTAACTCATTCCTGTTCCTATTAACTAGAAGTATTGGGGCTGGGGATATAGCTCAGCAGCACAGTGCCTGCCTGGCAAGTGTGAGGTTGTGAGTTCAATTCTCGGTTCAAAAAAAACAAAACAAAACAAAATATAAGTAGTAGTATTTCACAATTATCAATATCCTATCTAAAACGTTCCCCCAAATCTCATGCATTTGGAAGGTGACTTGATCATGGGGGTGCTATACTTATCATTGTGTTCGCCCACTGATGTGCTCACAAGCTGAATGTGCTGTCAGGAGGTGGGACCTGGCTAAAGATGGGTCACTGGAGACATGGCCTGGAAGGGTGTGTTCTCGTCCTCAGCTCCTTCTGTCGCTCTGCTCGCTCACGCCCGTGAGTAAGCAGCTTTCCTCTGCCATGCCCTTGCGTCCTGATGTCTTCCTTGAAGCCAGCCAACCATGGACTGAATGCCCCTAAAACTGTGAGCCAAATTAAACTTCCCCTACTCTAAGTTGTGTCAGGTAATGTGTTTCAGTGATGACAAAGTGACTAAAACAGTGTTTCTCATAAAACATTCACCACAAATAGCATTTCACGGTGCTTACAGATACGGTGTCCATCATGTTTACAAATTAAATATATTATGTATAATATCTAAGTCTTAGGGCCTGAATTAAAATTTCCAGACTTATATTTCTTTCTTTGCCAAAAAGTATCCAAAAAATAAAATCACGCTGGATGCATATAATACCAGCTACATAGCAGGCTGAGGCAAGAGGATTACAAGTTCAAGGCCAAGCTGGGCAACTTAGTGAGATACTGTCTCACAATAAAAAAGCCATCAGAGAAAAAAAACTAAGTTCAAAATGGGCAACAGGGGTAAGGCTTTGTTGGATATAAGGAACCAGAAGACTGAGTGAATTGTGATGGATCAGAGCTCAGAGAAGTTCTGCCACTAATGAACAGGGGAGGGAAATCGTAACAGATTGGTAAGGTTTTGATTAGCCCATACGTTTTTTTTTAATCCAATTTGGATGGCTAATGGTGGGGTTGAGACAGGGACTCACTATGCAGTTTAGGTTGGCCTTGAGCTAAGTAGCTCAGATTAGCCTCAAACTTGCAGCAATCCTCCTGCCTCAGTCGCCTGAGTGCTGAAATTACAGATGTGTCCCACCGCACCCAGCTTTCGATGGCTAATTTTACATGTCAACTTGGCTAGGTCATGCTACCCAGATATTTGGTCAACCACTATTTCAGATGCTTCTGTGAATACTAAGAGATAACACTTGTATCAGTAGAAAAGTAAAGTAGATTGCCCTTTATGATGTGAACTGGTCTCATCCAAACTATGAAGTCCTTAAAAAAAAAGACTAACTTCCCTTAAGAGGGAATCCTGCTAGAAGCCTGTCTCCAGATTTGAATTTCAACTCTTCCCTGCCTCTCCAGCCTGCCACCTGCCACCCTACTCTGCAGATTTTGAACTTGGCAGCTTCCATAGCTGCTTAAGTCAAATCCTTAAACCAATCTTTCTCAATCTCTCTCTCTCCTCTGCCTTTCCCTCTTTCTGGGATGCTTCTCTGGAAAACCCTGAAACATCAGTGCAATGATTTATGTCTAGATGTCTCCCCCAAAGCCTCATGCATTCATAAGTGAGGCTTATCACTGGTGACTGGATCTAGTGTGTGCTGGGATTAAGGCTGGGTGATCACTAACCTAGTCCACCAATTGATTTTGCATAGCTCTGAGTGTGGATAACAGGAAAGTATACCCTGGGTGTGAGTGCTACATGCAATGAGGGTGTACAGCCTGGCTATAAGGGAAAGCAGGCTGCAGTGGACACTTGCTGTTTGCTTCCTCTCTACTGCACTGCTTTGCTGCCTTCCTGCCTTCTACCTGCTATGATCTGTTTCTCCCCTTTCATAGCCCTCTGCCATGCCACCCTGCCTTGGAGCCAGCAAAATATGAACCGAGACCTCTACAAACTGGGAGCTAAATAAACCTTTCCTCCTTTAACTTTGAGTGTTGGGTATTTTGTCTCAGCAAGGAGAAAAGTAAGTATGACAACCAATATAAATGTGAAATAGAGATACAAGAATATTAAAGTAATAAAGTACATTCCCTAATACCTGTAAATCCAATACAGGACAGGGTCTACTTTTGGTTTACTGACCTCATAGAAGTGTAATACTGGCACAACACAGGAATGTAGTAGTATTTCTTAAATGAGTATTAGTAAATCTATAACAATAGCTTCTTAATAATAATTTTTATGTATTTACTTGGTTTCAGGCACTATGGTGAGAAGTGTTTTATTTTTGTTCAATGTTTTAATATCCACATGATCTCTTTAAGACAGCAATTTTAAGTCTCCATAACTGAGGAATGGAAACTGAGGGTGAGAGCTGACCTATGCTGTCCAGAGTCATGCAGAGTGAGATTCAAATCTACACGTGATACTTCAAACCTAAAAGGCAACTGAGAGAATTGTTAAAGTAGGAGAGGTACAAATATAGTATATATGTACTTACCAATCACAGCACATAGGAATTTAAAGCAGTAAAGAAACCAGACACTGTGGCATACACCTATAATCTCAGTATCCTGGGAGACTGAGGCAGGAGGATTACAAATTTAAGCTCTGCCTGAACAATTTGGAATTTCCCCAAAATTTTTTTAAAAGTCATAATAAAGGCTGGGGAAATAGCTCAAGATGAAGGCCCTGGTTTAATAAGAAAGAAGGAAGGTGGGGAGGGAAGAAAGGAGGCAGTCAGAAGAGACTGGGCTGGGATGCAGCTCAGTAGGGCAGCAGTTGCCCAGTATATAGGAGGTCATGGGTTCTATCCCCAGCTAGCAAATAGTAAATTATGGAGTAACAGTAATAATAGGACATAAAAACCATTTCATTACACTTAAGAATAGTACTTTACAACTAGTCTTCTAACCCTTATGACACTAGATACAATATTCACTCCATAAAATACTACGTGAGGCCACTCCAAGTCACTCATAATAGTTATTGTATTTTTCATGAATAAAATTTCATCTGTGAGGGGTGGGGACATAACTCAGTGAGAGATCACTTGCCCAGCATGCACTAGGCCTTGGGATCAACCCTAGCCCTGCAAGAAAAAAAATAAAGGGAGAAAAAAAGTAATTTGTGATCAAACATATATTAAGCATGAATAAGATTTCAATTTTATTTAACATTTAAACAGAACAGTGTTCTTGACTACTCATTTATATAATGCACAGGATTAAAAGTGCAAAATATTTACCATAAACATATGCTTATGAAAGTGAATGCCCACAATGAACCTAACTTAAGCATCCCTGATCATTTAAAGTCACAGTTTCTTCTGAAAGCTTTTTGGACCGCAACTGCTGCTCAATATCTTCCATCTACCATTTTCTGAACTGGCTCAGATTGGTTAGCACATATGCAGCCGGTGCTAAAAAGGTGCTAAAAATCATCAAAATTCCACCAGCAGTTTCCTGGAAAAAAGATGGAAAATGTTAATTAGAGTGGCTTCCCGGACCAGTGATTTGCAGCCTAACAAAAACTGCTTAATGATGTAGCTCAGTGGTAGTGTCCCTGTTTAGCATTCATAAATCCCTGGGTTTAATCCCTAAATCCAAAAAACAGAAGCCTGGTGGAACCAAAAATACCTAAATTCAATTCACAGGTAATCTGATTTTTTTTGTTGTTTTTTGGGGGGTTTTTGTTTTGTTTTGTTTTGTTTTGTTGTTTTGTTTTTTGGTCTTTTTGAGACAGGGTTTTGTTACATAGTTCAGATTGGCCTTGAACTCACTTTGTAGCCCAGGCTGGCCTCCAACTCGCAGGGATCCTCCTATCTCAGCCTCCTGAGCACTGGAATTACCTGCACGAGCCAACACATCCTGGCTACTGATTTTTAAAGAAAACTTTTTTTAAAAAATAGCTGTCAAATTCCTTGCACTCTAGAATCTCAACGCTGTCTAGGATTTCCACTGTTTTAAGAAAAATGGTAGTACTTGGCAACGAAAAATGCACTCGAATAAGGTACACGATGAACGGTGAACAGTAATAATCTGGCCCTCTGACTTCGTGCCCACCAAGAGTGAACACGAAGGTCCCTGCCCTCCCTGAGGCCTGTGCAGCTGCCTGCAGGCCCAAAGATGGCGCCCTCATGGGACCTCCCCAACTCTGCTCCAGAAACCTCCACACGAGCCCCAGGCCATCCGCTCCGTCCTCCCCAAGTGTCAGGTCGCCTCGTGCCTTCGCATCGCACTTCCCCAGCACCCAGTCCGTCTGTCCCCTTTGCATGGGCCCAACTCACCGCAGGTGACAAGTTCCGCTGGCGCGGGGGCCCCGAGTGGGCGAGGCGACGGCTGGGCTGCAGGCCGAGAAGGACTACGCGGTGGCACAGCACGTACAGGTGAGGCATGGCGCATCAGGTGAGAATAAGAGTCGCGCCACGAGGTAGACACCACAAGCGAGGACAGGCGAGGCCTTCAGGAGCGGCAGAAGGAGCGCTAGGAACGCTGGGAAGTTGACTGGCGCATGCGTGCTGGTCACCAAGTGGGGTGCACACGCTGTCACACGCCCTCTGCGCAACCTGGTCAGACCACGCCCCTTGCTGTCAGCATCCTTTCTTTGTCCTGCGCTTCCGTTAGTGCATCCTGCTCCCCACACAAGTCTCAATTCTCCTTCCCTCACACACCTACCCTGCCACGTACATCAGCTTCTTACTCACTCCCAAATGCCATGTGAACCTTGCTTAACCCCCAATCTCACATTCACAGTACCTTGATTTTCTGCTGGGTGGGTAAGGAACTCTGATCCTATACTGCTGAACATATTCCGGCTCCTCACTGGTAGAGTCATGTATATTACTTACACTCTGCTCCAATGTGAACTAAGCTTTCTATAAATTGTCTATAGGTTAATTACTCTATTTTTCGATTTTTTGTTTTGGCAGAACTGGGACTTGGTCCTAGAGCCTTCACACTGGGTTACATCCCCAGCTCTCTTTTGATTTTTTTATAAGACAGTTTTGAATTGCCCAGATGCAAACTGGGCACATCCACAGCCTTATGCACACTAGACATCCCATCTTTATTGATTAATTCTGAACATTGTAAACGGAACAAGTATATGTAGTCTGATGACGACGTAAAAATTATTCATGCCAGGGCCATGCATAGTGGACTCAGAAGATGCCGAAATTATCTGTTACTAATTTGTATCTGTTGGGCTGGGGATATAGCTCAGTGGAAAAAGTGCCTGCCTGGCAAGCGCAAGGTCCTGAGTTCAATCCCCAGTACCACCAAAAAAAAAAAAAAAAAAAAAAATTGTATCTGTTGAAAGAAAAATGAAATATACTGTGATTTTTTAAATTTAATATTATAATAAACCTCTGCAAAATAATCCAGGTTCTTCATACTAGTTCCTAGAACAAACAGTGTTCTGGGATTTTTATTGTCTTATTTCTGTATCTGATATCTTCCTATTTCTTAGATTCCTACTTCATTTTGCTCTAGTACATTCTTAAGCAATGCATCCTGGAAAGATCTAAGAGATAAATTTTCTCAATCCTTGAAAGTAAATACAAAACTATACTTTGATCCTCATTTAAATGCTAATTTGATTGGTCATAGAACTCTAGGCTCAAAATCATTGTCCCTTGGGAACGTTTTTAAAGACATTTTTTGTTTCAGCGCACTCGCGAGAAGCCGCCAACATGGCGGGGAGGCCCAGGGTCTCCGCGTCGCGGACCACCACACTGGACCAAACAGCCCCCTAGGGCTGAGGATATAGCTCAGTGGAATAAGCGCCTGCCTAGCAAGCACAGGGTCCTGAGTTCGATCCCCAGTACCGCCAAAAAAAACAGCCCCCTATGTGATGGCGCGGGCGACACAGTGGGCCAATGATTACTTGCACTTTCTCCAGAACATCAGTACTGGGATGGCTATAGCTGGAATGTTACTTGTAGGAAGTTTTCGACTGACACCACAATTTACAAGATCTTCAGATATTCCAACAGAATTTACAAGAATGTTAAATTACGTGGACATTACATGGGCTAACCGAGGATGGTTTAGAAATTGAACACATTCCCATTATTTTACCCACTAGTATGTTCACGGAGAAAAGAGCCACATGGTGTTTTGCTGTTTCAAATGGCTGGAGTAGAACTCACTGAAAGTGGGAAGGTGTGGTTACAAAAATGTGCTCAAAGCTTCCCAACTATTCTGGTTCCAACTTCTCAGAAATTTTAGCGTGAATCTGTATGACGAAATTTTGCAGAGTCCTGAGTAAAATTGTACTTGTTAAAGGGCTGAATTATGATTCCAAAACTTACTAGACAATTCACAGAAAATTACTTAAAGCTGAATTTGCAGCCATAAAGAAAGGAGAAGGACTATGAAAGGAAAAATCTGAAAAAGAAAGTTATTTGGAAAAATGCAAAGAAATACAGAAAAAAGAAAGTTATTTAAAAGCAACTGGGTCAGATTTCAACTTGAAACAAGGAAGTTATGACAAATTTAGAACTTATGAAACATGGAAAGACAGTATGAGTAACTACTCCTTAATACTGAAATTCAGAGAACTTACCAGTCACTTACATTTTCATAGGAAAGGGTGACATAACCAAGAGGTTTGGAGGTGACTCCTCTGAAAAGTAAAAATCTGTAAACATGGACACTTTCACTGAGTCCACATGGAAATTTCCACAAATGATCAAAATTGAATTTTAATGGTATTTAAGCATTAAAAAGATGATTAGTGTAATATCAGAATTAATTTAAATAAAGGTTAATACAACATGCTTTTAGGAACAATAAAATACCATAAAAAATTCCCAAAACTGGACTTGGCGGCACATACTTAAAACCCAAGCTCTCTGGGAGGCAAGGTAGGAATGGCAAAGTTAGATCTCAATCTGGGCAATTTAGAGACTTAGACAGACTCTGTCTCAAAAAAAAAGAAAAAAAATTAGAGATGCAGCTTGTTGTAAAGGCCCTGGGTTCAATCCTCAGTTCTGCCTCAACACCACTTACTTATCAGGCTGTATTTATTTAGTACCATTGTTTGAAGAGAAAATCCAAGTGTTTGACATTGTATTATGCTATTTTGAGCAGCTGTACTTAATTTTTGTTCAAAGGGAATATTTGCCCACTTTGCCAATTTTATCAACTTTCATTATTTATAATAAAGGAATTATTTCAAGGAAAAGTAGACAAAAATAAGCCGATAACACAAAAAGATAAACTAATCCAATGCCGGGTGTGGTGGCACACTCCTGTAATCCCAGCACTCAGGGGGCTGAGGCAGGAGGCTTGTTGCAAGTTCGAGACCAGCCTGAGCTGCGAAGTGAGCTCAAAGCCAGCTTGAACTGCATAGCAAGACCCTGTCTCCAAAAGGACAAAAAAAAAAAAATTTTTTTTTTTAATTTTTAAAGAAAGATAAACCAATCCATATCAGTTGTAACCATCAATGTAAATGGCCTCAATTCACCAATCAAATAAACACAATGGCAGAATGGATCAAGAAACAAAATCCAACAATATGCTGTATACAAGAAACACATTAAACTCAAAAAGAAATTCATAGACTAAAAGTCAAAGGATGGAAAACAATACTCCATGCAACAGGAACCCATAAAAAGCGGGAGTGGCTATTCTATTTGCAGACGATATGAACTTCAAAAATGACCAAAAGAGAAGCAGGTCACTATATACTTTTTAGGGGAAAACTTCAAGAGGAGATAACATCATAAATATGTATGCACCAAATAAGGTAGCAAACAACTATATAAGACAAATATTAATCGACATGAAAAATCAAATAAGCGATAACACAATTACAATGGATTAAAGGATTAATGTATTTTAATAACCCACTGTCACAAATAGGTAGGTCAACCAGACAAAAAATCAGTAAAGAAATATCAGAACTGAGCCAAACCTGTGAATAAATGCACTTAGTAGATGCTAAGTGTTCCACCCAACAACATAAGAATACACATTCTTCTCAACTACTCATGGGGCATTCTCTAAGAGACCATAAGCCCATAGACCATGCTCAAGTAAATGCAAGAGAATTGAAAATATCCCATGTATATTATCTGACCATAGTGCAATGAAATTGGAAATTAGTGGCAAAAGAAACCACAAAAACTCCATAAATAAACACAGGGAAATTAAATAACACCCTCCTAAATAAGCAATGGGTCACAGATGAAATTAGTGAAAAAATTAAACAACACCTATATGTAAACAAAAGTGCAAACACAACCTATCAGAACCTGTGGGACACAATAAAAGCAACCCTAACAAGGAAATATATAGTAGCGAATTCTCACATCAGGCAAACAGAATAAGTACAAGTAAATTACCTTATGTTGCACCTCAAGCTTCCAGAAAAAGAGCAAGTCAAGCACAAAGCCCATAGAAGAGAAGAAATTAAAAGATCAGAGCAGAAATTAACACAATTAAGACTAAAAACAATACAATGAATCAGCAGAAATTAACACAATTAAGACTAAAAACAATACAATGAACCATTCTTTGAAAGAATGAATAAAATTGGTAAACCCTTAGCCAATCTTATCCAAAAAAAGGAAAGAAAAGACTCAAATTCATGCCATGAGAAATGAAAAGAGTGAAATCACTATAGATCCTGTGAAAATTCAGAAGATCATCAATACTTACTGTGAAAATCTTTGCTCCCATAGGATGGAAAACACAGAGGAAATGAACAGATTCCTAGATACATATGAATTACCAAAGCTGAATCAAGAAAATATAAAAATCTTGAAAAACCCAATATCAGCCAATGAAATTGAAAATGTAATTTAAAAATTACCAACAAAGAAAAGCCCAGGTCCTGATGAATTCACTGATGAATTCTACAAGAATTTTAGAGATGATTTAATATCAATACTCCTCAAAATCTTTAATGAAATTGGAAAGGGAGCAATACTCCCTAGCTCACTCCTGGAGACAAGTATTACCCTGATACCAAAACCAGAGAAAGACCTAACCAAAAAAGAGAACTACAGGCCAGTCTCCCTAATGAACATAGATGCAAAAATCCTCAATAAGGTACTAGCAAACAGAAGGCAGTAAATCATCAAGAAGATTATACACCATGACCAAGTGGTATTCATTCCAGAAAGGCAAGTATAGTTCAAAATATGCAAATTAATAAATGTAATATACCATGTCATCAGAGCCAAAGACAAAAATCACATGATCATCTCAATAGATGCAGAAAAAGCTTTTGACAAAGTCCAACACTAATTCATGATAAAAACCCTACAGAAAATCAGAATAGATGGTCTTTATATCAATCTGGTAAAAGCTATCTATGCCAAACCAACAGCCAACATTTGTTAAATTTGTTAAATCTATATATGGAAACTAAATGGACAAAAATTGAAAACTTTTGCCCTAAAGCCAAGAACAAGACAAGGATGTCCACTGTCACCACTCCTATTCAATATAGTTCTGGAAACATTAGCCAGAGTAATTAGACAAGAAAGAGAAATAAAAGGAATAAAGATAAGAAAGGAAGAAGTTAAATTATTATTTGCAGATGACATGATACTCTACATAGAAGACCACAAAAACTCCACCAAAAGACTTCTAGATTTAATAATCAAATTCAGTAACACAAATGGATACAAAGTCAGCACCAAAAATCAATAGCATACTATACACAAACAAGAAACTTACTGAGAGAGAAATTAGGGAAATCACACCCTTCACAATAGCATCCAAAAAAATGAAATACTTAGGAGTCAATCTAACAAAGGAAGTAAAGGATCTATATATTGAAAAGTATAGTACTCTGGAAAAGGAGATTGAAGAGGACATCAGAAAATGGAAACATATCCCTTGCTTTTGGATAGAAGGAACCAATGTAGTGAAAATGGACATATTTTCAAAATCATTATACAGATTTAACACAATCTCACTCAAAATACCCTTAGCATATCTCACAGAACTAGACAAAGTATTCTTAAAATTCATCTGGAATAAGAAGAGACCTAGAATAGCAAGAGGAACTGTGGGCAACAAAGGCAATTGTGGGCAGGAAGCATCACAATCCCAGACTTGAAATTATACTACCAGGCTACTGTGATAAAATCAGCATGGTACTGCAAAAAAAAATGACCTGAAGATCAATGGAACAGATTAGAAGATGCAGACAAAGTCACAAACACACTCAGCTACCTTATCTTTGCAAAAGGAGCCAAACACATTTACTGGAAGAAAGACAGCCTCTTTGATAAATGGTGCTGGAAAAACTGGCTCCCTACATGCTGAAGACTAAAACTAGACCATGTCTATCACCATGCTTTAAGTCAAAATAGATCAAAGATCTAAATATTCAAGCAGAAACACTAAATCTACTGCAAGAGAAAATAGGTAGACATCCTGAAGACATAGTGGTAGGTAGTTCATGAACAAAACACAGACTGCATGGAAAATACTTCAGAGAATCAACAGCTGGGATCTCATATTATTTAAAAGCTTTTGCATAGCAAAAGAAATCACTAACAATATGAAAAGACCCAGAGTGGGAAAAAAATTTAGCCAAGTGTCCCTCAGACAAACGACTTTTATCTAAAACATATAAAGAATTGAAGAAAATCAGACCTCCCAGATTCAAAGACCCAATCAAAAAATGAGATCTGGAATGAATACACATTTCTCAAATGAAGAAATACAAATGGCAAATAAATATTTGAAAAAATGTTCAACATCACTGATCATTTGAGAGATGCAAATTAAAACAACACTGAGATTCCGTCTCACCCCAGAAAGAATGACTATCATCAAGAAATCAACCCATAACAAATGCTGGCTGTGATGTGGGAAGAAAGGAACCTTCTCCGCTGTTGGTGCAAGTGTAGACTGGTACAAACATTGTGGAAATCAGTGTGGAGATT
>PVLD010023239.1:0-27796 GCA_004027595.1 Dinomys branickii | reverse complement strand
TATGGAGACACTCTTGTTGCTCGTATTAGTAGTTTGGGGTGAGTCCTGAAGCCTGTGGACTCGTCCCATTGCTGTCAGGAACAGGTGGTGATTGTGCAGGCCGCCGAGGCTCAAGGTGCTCACAGAGGGCGTTCAGGGTGGGAGCTGAAGCCCAGTAACTCAGTTCATGCTTCCTGCTTGATGTTGGAGTGAGAAGGGCATGGGGCCGTGTGATCCACCTCCATCTGCAGCTCTCTCTTGCTGTTGTGCTCCAGTTCCTGTTTGTTCCTTGGCTGGATCCCTGGGAGTTGCTGTGGCTCTGATGTCGGTGCCGATGCACCCCACTGCTCCCCACTAGCAGCTGCCCACAGAGTGGAGAGGCAGGAGGCCACAGCCTCGAGGCAGGCATAGAGCTGGGTGTGGTGGGATGTGTACTGGCTGCTCTGGCTCCACCTTGCCTCCCGGTGCTGATTAGGAAGGTTGCTGCAGGCTGGGGACTCCGCTTCAGTGGCTGTTGCTACCTCTCATCCTCACACTGGATTTGACCACAGTTCCCAACCGCCATTGCCTCTTTTCCTGGCTGCGCCCTCTCCTCTCCAGACCTGGACCAGCTCTTGGAACTCCGCTCTCCCCTGGCCGAGTCGGGAGGCTTCCATGAGCGTGGGTCTCCGAAGCTGAAGCTGCGATTGCTGGAACGAGGGCTTGGGCCGAGTGTGTGTTTGAAGCAGTGGCTTCCTCTTTCTCTGTCTCTTCTCCCTCGGACTGTGCCGCGGTGGCCCTCCAATCCTTTCCTCCAGGAGAGGTTTTGCTTGGTCTTTCCTAGGGCTTCAGTTCCCATTTCAGATCCTTCTTGGGTTCAGGGTACACACCTCTCTGTCTTCTTGTTGCTATATTCCATTGTCTGGGTGGTAATCCTCTGGGAGGTTCTCTCTCTGCTGTCTACTCGGTCGCCATCTTCCCGGAAGTCCTTAATATTCATCTTATATCATCAATTATGCCCCTAACACCTCACTTACTAATTTTCGCTACACTATTAAGAGAGTATATCTTAGGAAATGTATTTTGGGAAAAGTATTAAGTATATACTTTTCCATTTGATAGCTTCAAGAAATATGAGGTGTGACTAAAACATAGAATCAATGTTTAAATTTAAAAACTTATTACAGTAAAGGGGACATTACCATTGCTCTCCATCAAGATAGTCCTCCCACATGCTTGTATAAGTTTCCCATCATTCTTGTCCCTTTCAGAAGTAGTTCTGGAAGTTTTGTTCTGTTTCTTAATGAGGTATAATAAAAAATATGGTAATGCTGCTGAACGCTACACAGAGGAAAGGCAGACTTGTTTATTCTTTAAAGTTTTCTCGTGCACGTTTGCAGTGTGTAATGGTTACATTATCATGGGGAGCTGGTATGTCTGCAGTGTGTGCTCGTCGTGTTGCTCATCAGATTTGGCACCATGCTGCTCCTCACTCTCCCCCAAACTCAAAATGACTATGAGAAGTACATGTGGTTCGGCTCAGACAAAGGAGCCTTCACAGCACCGCCAAGGCACTCAGGAAGGAGGCTTCCCAAACTGCTTCAGGAAGCAGCAAGAGCGAGTGCCTAAGTGGAGGGAGTCATTTTGAGGGGGAGTTAATGACAATACACTTTTTTACTACAATAATTTTTTCAAAATTTAAGCATTCATCATAATTTTTAATCACACCTTGTATTTTCTTTCCTGGTCATTCCTGTGTGAAAAGTTCATTCCAATTTTCATCATTCTTTATCTTGATACCAGGAGTTGAACTCATGACCTCACACTTGCCTGGCAGGTGCTTATGCCACTGAGCTAAATTCCCAGCGCACCTTTTAATCATTATTATCTAGTATTTTTTGTTAAAGTTAATACAAAACATAGAAGAACTTCATATTATTTTTTTACCATTATTCCCATCTGTATCTTTAATTCCACTCAGTTAAATACTTGCTAAATCTTCTATAAAAATTGTGTGCTGGCAGCTCATTCTTTTGTAGGTTTGCCAGAAAGTGATTATAGGAATATATTCTTTGAGGTCTTGAGTATTTATAGCTGTCAATGCCTTTTATTTTTAAAGAAATGCTCAGCTGGACATAAAATTCTTGTGTCACATTTTATACATTAAAATCTTCTTTTAGACGTTGCTGCATTCTTTTTTAACATAAAAGTAGCTTTGTATGGTGTCAATTTAATAGTTGTGATAGTTGCATAGGTGATCTTTATCTCCTATCTGGATAACAGAGGGGGTTTTCTAACTCATATTAAAAATCTAGTTAATTTTATTCATGAGACGGTTTGCTGTTCAAACGTTTTACTCAGTTTTTTCCAGGTGCACCATGATCTTCAACATTTTAGTAAGTATTTTTCTTTCTTTTCTTTTGAATGGCATAAAGCAGTGTATTAGGCAGAATTTAAAGTCCACCTTCAAAGAAAATAGAGTTCAAGCTGAAGAGACAGGTACACCATAGTCTAGAGTTGTAAATATGTATGTTTTGGGTAGTTAAAAATCTGTGGAATTTGTGAATCTATAGCAAGTTTGGGCTTGATTTATAGGAGAAAAGCCACGGCCTTCCCACCAGTAAAAAATGATGGCCTATTTTATAAGTGAAAGGATGTTCTTCTTATAGAGGAATACATGGGGCCTGGTGTATTTTTTAATGTGTGATCTAATATAACTCACCAATAAACATATGCTGGAACTCCTGAATCTATTTCTCTATCTGAAGACCCAGTTTCTGCCCTTTACCTTATCAGCTGAGCTCATCTGAGGGTTTATAGCATCTTTAAGGGATCTGAGGTGTGATAAGCCTAGAAGCCAAACAAGTCCAAGGAATCCAGACAAGCCCCTGCTTTGCAGACACAGAGGACCTTGGAAAACTCTGTTTCCTGAAATACAAAAGTACAGTTTAAAAAGCAACTTTAAAAATTATGATGTTGTTTCCTCTTTGTGTATTGTACTTTTTAATTTTAGTTTTATATACGTTTTCTTTTCCATGTCTTTGAGTTGCTTCTTTTAAATCTCTGTGTGCATATTGGCCCTCTGATTTGCTCTGTTCTAGGTGTGCCACATTGTATTGATTTCCTGTGGTTGCTGTTTGTAACAAATCACCACAAATTTAGCACATTAAAACTGGAAGAAATTGTCTGATAGTTCTGGAAGTCACAAGTCAAAAGATGGGTCTGCAGAGCCTAGCCACCTTCTCAAGCCACAGGGGAGCTCAGTGCCCTCAGGCTCTGGAGGCTGCCTTCCCTCCGTTAAGTGGGGCTCACCCGCCTTGCCTCTGACCCCTCTGCCTGTGTGGAATCTGCCACTTCGCCTGCTGCACCCACCTGAATAATTCAGGATAATCTTATCTGAACATCCTTAGCTTAATCTTCTCTGTGAAGTCCTTTTGCCTTCAAGGCAGCATTTTCAGAAGTTCCAGGAATTAAGATGTAGACATTTTTGGGCAATGACTAGTTCACCCACCACACACGGAATTCTCAAATCCTCTCATTATTTTTAAATACTTCAGTTTGTTTTTCCCCAGGTTTTTATTCCTATCTCCTTCTTGTGCTTTTTATTATGTCTTTTGCACTTGTGTTTTGCTAATTTAGTCTTCTTTAAGAAAATGCCTTCTATTATCTTAGTTTTAAAAACTGGTATCGATTAATTTGTTCTGAGTTTTTCTATTTCTTGTTTGTGCTGTTTTTAGTCAAAGCTTTAATTATTCTCTGACATTTAAATATTCTATTGCAATATTCATCTGCTCTATAATCTGACTTTTCTGGTGAATTCTCATTGTTTGCTTTAATGTCATTGTAGTCTGTTCATGATTTCCTTGTAATAATTTTCTATTGTTTTAGAAAGTGTTAGTTTGGGTACTAGTTCTTTTTTTTAAATGAGGAATAAAATAACATTTCTTGGGTCATCAGGAGAAAAGCAGGCCAAGGTGACTTTCTCTCCAGCACCATTTAAGAATTTCTTTGTCCATTTTTCCCTCTAAGGAGTTATGACACGCGCCCTCTCTCCAGCCACTCATCTGCTTCTCTGTGCTGCCTCTTCCTTAGAAAACCTGTTCTGCCCGCTGTCTGCAAACCTCCCTCTCCAGTCTGTGTCCTCTGAACCAGGCTTGGCATTTGCTTCTTTTTCATTGTTCTACTTTTTATTTCTCCACAAATAGAAGACTGCGTTATTCCCAGTTTTTTTCAAAAACAAATTTATTACATATATTTAATGTATACAATGTGATGCTATGGAACATACATACAGATAATTGGACACATTAGGGAGGCAAATTAACCTCTGTCCCATCACATAGTTTTTGTGTGATAAGAGCAGCTAAAAATTAATTTTCTCTCAAAATACTTCCTGGAATTCCCTCTCCCAACCCCCACCTTGATTTTGCTCAATTTGATTGTTCGCAATGGGATAACACACTGTCTTCAAAGTAGTTGTTCAGATTGGATGGAAACATGTAGAACTGGTCAAAAGATTAAGCATTAACTGTTCAATAAACCAATAGAGATTAGTACTACAATTAATTAGCTATCTTGTGTATGTACATATTTTTCTTTCCTTATTTCTTTCTTTTCTCCTTTCCCCCATCCCAGTTGTCCTTTCCTTTTGAGCAGTTTCCTTCCCTTTCACAATATCTATTGTATCTTTTGGATTTTATTTACTCATTCAGATTCTTACACTAGGGAGAAAGTACGGTGATACACACGTGCATCTGATTTATTTCACTTATGAATATGGTCTCTAGTTGCATCCATTTACCTATAAAAGCCTAGAGTTTATCTTTCTTTAGAGCTGAGTAATACTCCCTTGTATAAAAGTGCCACATCATTTTTATCCATTTTTCCATTGATGGGCATTTGGGTAGCAGTTTTTTTTCCCTGGCATCTGTGTGATTTTGGCATTTCTTGGCAACTCTGAGCCTTGGAGGACTTTTCTTCAGTCTCACTATTTGTTCTCAGATTTTTCTTTCAGATTTCCCCTCTGGGCAAGTTGTTCTTCTCTGGGGGAGGGGGATTCACGTTTAGTAGTGACTTTTGGCTTCTATGACCTTTGACCTACTTAGTTGATTGTCACTTTAAAGTATTTCCTTGTGCTGTTCACCTTGCTCTAGCGGATTTGTTATCTGTGCACACCACATTCTCGGGACAGGGGTCCGCATCATCTTTAGCTATACCGATTGTTCTATTGTATTTTTCCTTTACCATTTAACTTCTTGATTGCTTTTATACATTTGCTTTTTCGTATGTACTTTAGAAATCTGCCTGTCAGTTTTTAGCAAAATTCTATTGACATGTTGAATTATATTGATTTAGGTATAATCCTGGAGAGAAATGAAATTTATATCAAATTTTACCTTCTTTTCTAGGGCTTTTGTGTATCTTCCCATTTGGCCATTAACATCTCTCAATATCTTCAAGGTTTTTCTTTATGGATTGTAGTCATCATTTACTTGTCACTCTTAGTTATTTATCCACTTTTGATTTTTGATAAATAGTGTTATCATTAAAATTTATTGACTTAATATAAATAATTGTTTAATAAAACATCTGACATAGAAATGGCTTACTAAATGTTATATGTTATCATAGTTATTTCCATTGCTATTACAATATTTTCTTGGTAGACAAAAATGTCACTTGGAAATAATGATGTAATTTGTATCTCATTACTTTCTTATTTTACTGCATTACTTTGGAATATCCCGAATGGTATAGAAATACAGCTATATTTAATGAATGTGTGTAATTGTTGCTGCTCTTTGTTAAGTTCTTTCATAAGTTTAAATAAGGTAAGTTCTATTTATTATTGGTTAGGTGTTTTTAAACAATCAAAATACAAAACTGATTTTTTTCAACTTTGTTGCATGCTTATACCTAGTAATCTGAAGACAGCAATATGCAGCATTACACGTTGATTTTTACATAATGCTAGTTTTTCCGTCTAGTAGAGTGATGTTTTTCTTCTTTGGTGTAGGGATGTGCAACTCCATCTCTACTCACTGCATTACAGCAGAGTAAGCTCAAGGGGGCTGGAGTTAGTGTTGAGACAATGAATGTCTAGGGTCCCATTAGCTATGTTTTCAATATGCACCACACTCATCTTTTGATATGTGAAACTTCATATAAATTCATTGTAACTTCACAGTGCAACTGCTTAACACAATGAACCAATTCCTACTTCAAAAAAACCTCCGTGAAAATGATGGCATGGTCTCATCATTTTCTGCATTAATTTCTGCTCAGTGATCATTATTTTTTAGTTCATAAATCAGTAGCCCTTTGGTACCCTATAATCTCTGAGCTGAGATAGCATTGCCCACACATCATGTCTAAAACGACAGGCAAGTGGAAGTGGGGCAGAGAAAAGGAAGTATCCAAGCATAAGAACACAGCCAAGAAAACGTGGGCTTTCAGTACAGCCCTCACTTACACGGCTGCTCTCAAGCTTGTATTTGATGCACAGTCATTTCTTCCTCAACTACTCATTTCTTATTTGCTTTCAACCTGTCCCTTATTAGAGACCTGAACTTTTTTAATGACAGCTTTATACCCTTGATGATCCTGTGTCTGCTAGGTTGCTGAATTGGTTTGTCACTTACACAACCACATGTGATGTACTAGGCGTGATCCAGCAAGATTTCCAAAGCGCTAGACACCTAGGCACATTCCTCCTTTTTTTTTTTTTTTGAGACAGGGTCTCGCTATGCAGCCCAGGCTGGCCTGGAACTTACAGCAATCCTCCTACCTCAGCCCTCAAGTGCTGAGATATAGGCATGCACCCAGCAGATATACTCCTCCTAGCCTCAGGTCATGTAAGAAATCCTATTCCCCTTGACAGACATAACAATTTACCTTAGATAACATAGTAATGAGATATAGTACATGAAGTTCTTCTCATCTGAAGGACTTTCCAATCCCATTTTACTTCAGAACTACCCTGCATGGAAAATGCAGAGCCCTGGCAATCCAACTTTGTACGGTGCCAGTATATTATGATGAACCCTCTGTAAACCAAACTTGAGTGTTTTACGTTTTCAATGAGTCAGAGAGAATTCTGGTTGAAGCTCAGGAATTCCCTAGGGGGTTAAACAATGTGCAGCAGGATCAGGCATCCTAAGAATGGGAAGCCCCCACCTATACACTGTGCTTTCAGGGCCTGCCTAAGCGTGAACTAAGCATATCTCTACCCCTTGGAAATGAAGGATGTAGGACAATGCCTGTCTTCAGTGGGCAGATCTGATAACATCTATTTGATGATCAGCTGATCATTTTGTGTATCATAGTCATGTGTTTAGTTTCTATCAGAACTCAACAGCAAGCCAAAGAAGAAGGCATAGTTTTGTTCATGACCTCTCTTATGATTTTGAATTTGGTCTACAGTAGGATTATCAGAGAAATCTCTTCAGCCATAGATCATGTGAGTGCTCTTGGAACCCACTGTCTTAGGTTAAAGATAGCAGTGTAGTCTTCAACTTCAAAGCTGCCCTACTCTGGGGAGGATCAAACTACACAGAGAGACCGTAGGAAGAGACCGCATGGAGATATTCTAGCTGATGCCCATCCCCCACAGTGATTTGAGTTATCTCAGCTGAGGCCTGAAATGACAGATAAGAGCTGCATCTTCTCCGTGGAGCACTGCCCGAATTTCAGATTTGTGAAGTAAATTTGTGATTTTTGTGGTTTTAAGTAATATTATGATTTACACCTGAAAAAAATCTTCCAAAACTCTCATGAGATCTCAGGCAGGACTTTTGGAAAGGAACTGGATCATTGGGGGCTTAAGTGCATTTATCCATTGATAAGATGAGCACCCTGAAGGGCTGCTAGGCACTGGGGCTTGGGTTAGAACCAGCTCACTGGAGATGGGACCTGAAAGATTGTATCACCCTCCCTGGCTCTTCCCTTCTTTTTTTGCTGGCCTCCGTGGTGTGAGCAGTTTTCTTCCAACAGACTGTTCCATCATGCCATTTCTGCCTGGGTGTTGGCAGACTATGGACTGAAGCTTCTGGAATCGTAAGCCAGAATAAATGTCTAAGTTGCACGTTTCAGGTGTTTTGTGTCAGCAATGAGGAAAGTGACTAAGATAAACAATTAAGATTTGGGGTAGGTGGTTATGGAATAATATATTGTTGAACACTAACTCAGAAAGTCTACTTAGCCTAGCTCCTAGATTGACACAACTGAGCTCATCTTACTATCTTTACTTGAAACAATGCCACTCAAAACTGTCAGGTTTTTAAGGCATCACAGGCTTACCTTAACTATGAACTGCAGAATTAAGAAATATTTTTATGTTGACTTGAGACCCAAAACTCCAGAAAAGGTTCCCATTAGACAACTAGTGAAGGAGATTAAGTAGCCATGTTAGGTGAAAACTGACCACAAAGGCAAATATGAGATATTTGCTGTGAGTCACCATAAGACTATGGATTCATAATAAAAGTACCAAATTTCCTGTCCTAATGTGGAAAAAGTATTTTCACATTTTTTGTTACTTAAATGTTGAAGAGAACTTTTCTCCTAGAAGCTGGAGATAATGAATTAGAACAAATCCTTGAGTCTTAGGTTCAGGTGTATTTATGTGAAACATAAAATTATAAAATTAGGATACAATAAAAGATATCTTTCAGCATATTCATGATCATATTATTCATTACCATAAATGTACCTAAAATAACCAAAACTACATGTAGTTACATTTGTATTTGAATTTATCAAAAGACAGTAGTATTTGTAAATGACTGATACTTAGAAACACCATGGTTTTGATATTCTTTATTATGACAAATGAGAGCTCTAGGAGATGATGAAAAATCTCAAGCTTTCCTATTTGTTAGAGACTGGTTAGATATTTGGCAGTGAACCAATTCCTTAGCAACTTTCTGTCCAATTTGCTTTTAAACAGTTGGTACTGCATGGGCCTAGCCTTACATTACTTGGGATTTCTCTGATCCAGCACACTTAGCTAAGAGCAGAACTCCTTGGTCACTTCTGTCTACTTTGCAATGAAAAGGCAGTGAAGTGTGAAGAGGTCTTACTGAGAGTTTCCTGAATTTGCTCCGTACAGCTTGTACTGGCGTTTGAGTCATTTCTAAGAGAAAAAGTAAGGATGAGGTCACTAGGTGACACAGCCTTTCCTAGGCATCAATTAGGCACTGCAGGTCTCCTGGGCATAGTGAGGCACCCCATTAACTACTTCATCCAGTGCTCTCAGACCTTGCAAGTACCTTGAGGATTTGCTCTAAGGTGGATTGTGTCCCCTCATTTTAATTGGTGGGTTAAGTGCCTCAGATCCTGACATGATTTATTGATTTCTTCTAAGGCTAAATGCAAACATTACTCTATTTGCTTTGTTATTTTGTGAATAAGACTGTTCATCTATCCAGGCCACCAGTAGTTATATGCATTGTCAAGATGTATTTTTCTTATTAAAAGTAAGACTACTCAGACCAGAGTAAAATACCTACTGGGCTTTGGTTTTGGGAGTTACAGATGTTTACAACTTCCTAATAATCATTTATATTTTAAAGTGTTGTCTTTAGCAAGGAAAAAACAACACTCTTCAACTCTTTCCAAAATTAGGGCTATGAAAGAATCTTCCCCTCCCCCTACTCATTATTACCATGAACTATGTGCCAGAGAATATTTTGGGAAAGGTATGCGTATATTTTTCAGGATTAGTAACAGTTTATTTCTCCAGAAGGAGCTGGAAGTGAGGCAACTCACTCCTGCATTCCTGTCACAGACACGGCTCCCTTCCATTTCCAGCAACTTTATTTCCATGTTTTTGAGTGGGAGAGGCTTGTTGGTGAGTGTGGCTGTAAGAAGCAGGTAAGAGAAGAAGCCTAAATTTGCAATCTTTTTCCTAAGTGACTTTCACTTTCAAAACAGAAAAGCTTGTCTTACTCTTTATTGTACAGCTTTTAATGGACTACAGTTACTAAATGAGAAACAGGTAACAGTTGTTGGGTTATTGAATAGTACTGAGTCGTGTATTTATCTATTACTCATTTCTTTCTCCACATTAGCACAAAATAGGAAATTATGAAATACCAAATTAAAATACACTTAAATTATGAATAAATAATG
Organism: Dinomys branickii; assembly: GCA_004027595.1. Taxonomy (NCBI): domain Eukaryota; kingdom Metazoa; phylum Chordata; class Mammalia; order Rodentia; family Dinomyidae; genus Dinomys; species Dinomys branickii. Next base: position 17,707 of record PVLD010023239.1, on the reverse strand, counting down.
AAAAAATATTTTATGAAAACAAAAGATTCTTTGGAGTGACCTTTATCTTAGCAGCATGCTAGGAGGAGATAATCTTCATGTTTGCATATATAGTACAGTATTTAATGTATTTAAATCATTGAAATAAATAATAGTTAATTATAAAGTTAAATAATAGGTTAATTATAAAGTTCTCTACATGTCATATCTTCAAAATTATTTTGCTCGTGTTTCAAAGATGACCATTAATTTTGTGTTGTTATGTGCAGTAGCTTCTAAAAATAAAGACCAGTTTTTACACCTTGAGAAAAATGAAATAAAAATATGACGACTGATAGAGGGAAATGAGTTTGATGACAGGCAAATACTTTCCTGTTTTTATAATTCAGGTTGATCAGATGACATTCTGAAGTTATTTTAAATAACATTAATAAATAATAATATTTTAAAATAAAGCCATATATTTATAAATGAGTATGCACTTTTAGTCAAGAAAAAAATGCAGGGATAACAGTTCTTTATATAATTTCATATAGTCAAAGAACTAGAAAAGTGTTATACATTATTTAAAATCTCGTGAATAAGAACCTACCTTTACCAAAGATTTTGACAGTATCCTGAAATTGAATGTGTTCTTGCTTGCTGTCAGTTTTGATATTTTTCATGTGTATTTGTACTTCAAAAGTCAGAATAACATATTTTTAATCAAGATATTGCTACATTTTGGCTGTGGAATATATTGTAAACAGAAAAAAATACCAGAATTTTAAAACATATTTTAAATTATTGGTCTAACAGTATCAGTTTTTTTCTTTTCTTTTTTTATTTTAAAAGTAAAAGAATGAAAACATCTTAACAAACAGACACAAAGTAGCACAAGGAACAATCAAAACTAAATTACAGATAAGGTGACAGGGAATTAACAATGGTTGTTGTATTACATATTGATAACTTCAAAGTATATACTCAGGAAAACACATAGACATGAAAAATTGACCAAACACTAATCATTAACTGTTCCTTAAAATGAAAGGACCTGTCAATAGTACAGCTATGTTAGCCATCCTGCATATACATACAAGCATACATAATTATCCCTTCCTTCTTTTTCTCTTTCCCCTCATCCCTGTTGCTTTTTCCTTTTGAGCAGTTTCCTTTCATTTCACAATGTTTATCATACTTTCTAATTTATATTCACACTTTCAGGTCTTACACTAGTGATATAGTATCAAGTTTTGAGGCCCACTTTAGAAAATGAAATACCAGATATAAATGTTTAGAAACACAAAATGTTGACTTTGTTAAATGTCACTTTTGGAAATAAGTAGGCATTACTGCTGTGACCAGGGCAGCGCAAGTAAAAATCAAAACGAGCTATCCAGGCATTGCTAGTAGGAAGACTGTAAAGAAGAAAAAGATAAGAAAAAAAAAGTGTCAGTGAAGTTACAGAGAAATTGAAACTGTACATTGTTGTGAGGAGTATAGAATTGTTAGTCACGGTTTGTAAAGAGTTAAACATAAATTAACATGACCCAGCAATTCTCATTTCTAGATATGTGCTCAAATGAATCGAATAAAGGACTCTGGCAGGTATTTCTATGACAGTGTGAACTGCACCATTGTTCACAAATGCTGAATCAAGCTGTGTCCATCAATGGATGAACAGATAAAGCCAATGTGATACACACATAAAGTGTGTCTTTTTCACCCTCATGAAAGAAATGAAATCTTGATACATGGCACAACATAGATGAAGCATGGAAACATTGGTAAGTAAAATAAACCAGATCAAAAATGATTAATACTTTATGACTCTGCTTTTATTCAATATCTAGACTACAGAACTTTCTATCATCAAGACAGAAATTCGATTAGAGGTTGCTAGGAGCTGGGAGGGGACAGAGTGGGGAGTTATTATTTAACAGATATAGTTTGGGGTGATGAAAACTTTTTGAAAAATATAACGGTGATGGTTTTGCAAGATTGTGATTTTTTTTTTTTTTTTTTGATACTAGGAATAGAGCTCAGGGCCTCACACTTGCCAGGTAGGCACTGTGGTACCAAGCTGTATCTCCAGCCCAACACTGGGAATGCATTCAGTGCAACTTAAGAAACAGTTAATGAGTAAGGAGAAAGCATTGGAGGCTGTAAAATTCACTAGGAAGGTGACTTTATAGACAAATGCTGAATGCTCTGCATTGTAAACATGGTGCATGTCATTCATATCCTTAATATGAAGGTTAAAAATAAAAAATAATTGAAAACCTACATTAGTATCTGGAGACAGGCCGTCTAAACGTAAACTTTTACATCAAATATTTGAAACATAATAATAGAGGTGCAGAGATTTTAATCAGGGTTTTTTTTACTTCTCTTTATCATCATGTTAAGCTGTTATCATTTAAAAATAGTTTGTTATAATCAAAAGATGTTCTTTGTAAATCTCATGGTAAACACAAAGCAAAAATCTATGCTACGCAAATGAGATATAATTGGCAAGGAATTTAAATACCCTACTTAAGTAAATCCCTTAATCAAAAGGAGTTGTGAGAAAGGAAGAAAGAAAAAAAGAACTACAATAAAACTAGAAAACAAGTTTCAAAACAGCTACAGAGAAATTTTATGTATTGATAGTTACATTGATGAAAAATGGACTGAGTTCTTTAATTAAAAATACAGTGTGAATAAATTAAAAAAAAAACAAGACCCAGCTATATGTTACTTACAGAAAACTCTCCTCCCCTCTAAGGATCTGCATAGACTTAAAAGTAGAGGTGAGGTAAGATAGCCCATGAAATTAAAATCTGAAAGAAAGCAGGAATTTTCATTAGAAAAAATAGACTTTAAATCCAACTGAATAAAAAAAAAGAGATAAGGAAGGTCATTACATGATAAAAGAGTCAATCCACCAGGGGAAGTAACAATTGTAAATACATATCCATTCAATATCAGGGCATTCAAATATGTAAGGCAAATATAAATTGACCTAAAGGGAGAGATAGCGTTCATACAGTATTAACAGGTTACACTGATTCCTTATTTTCCGTAGTGGACAGATCATCAAGATAGAAAACCAACAAAAAAATATCAGAGTTGTGCTGCAGGCTTGGCCAGGTGGACCCAATAGCTATCTACAGAATATTCCATCCGACAATGTCAGAATGCATATTCTTTTCGTAAGCATGTGCAGCATTCTCCAGACTATGTGATAAATCACAAAATAAGTCTCTACAAATTGAAATAATAATTGAAATAATACAAGTATATTTTTTACTTATAATTCAATAAAACTGGAAATCAGTAACAAGAAAAACTGTGGAAAGCATAAAACACATGGAAATTAAGCAACTTACTCTTCAGTGACCAATGGATCAAAGAAGAAACAAGGAAGTACAGTAAAAAAATAATTCTTGAAACAAATGAAAATGGAGACACAACAAAATCTGTGGAAAATAGCAAAAATATTACTAAGTGGAAAGTTTGTAGCAATCAATGCTCATGTAACAAAAAGCAGAAAGATCTCACATAAACAACCAATTACCACTTCTTAAGGGTCTAGAAAAGTGAGGGGCTAAACCCCCAAAATTGATAATAGGAAAAAAAAAAAAGATTAGAGCAGAAATAAACAAAACAGAGACTAAAAAAATGACAAAAGATCAACAAAGTAAAAAGATATTTCTTCAAAAAGATGGACAAAACGAAAACCTTTAGCTATATTAAGAAAGGAAACTCAAATTGGAGATGATAGGGAGACATTAACACTGGTGTTTTAACACACAAGATCATTAGACATTTTTACAAACTATATGCTAACAAACTTGATAACATAGAAAAAACGGAGAAATTCCAGGACACATGCACCTTACCAAGACTGAAAGGTGAACAAATAGAAAATGAGAACAGACAAACAATAGGACTGAATACGTAATTAACAGTTCCTCACCAAAGAAAAACCTAGGGCTAGCTTTACTGCTCAATCCTGCTAAACATTTAAAGAATCAACAAGAATTACTCTTAAATTACTTGAAAAACTTGAGGTCTAGGAAATTCTTTTAAACACATTTTTTTATGTGGTTATCATTACCCTAATACCAGAACCAGGAGATGTATACACAATAGTGAAAACTAGAGGCCAAAGTCCTACATGAAAGTAGATGTAAAATTCTAAACAAAATACTAGCAAATCAAATCCAACAGCAAGTTAAAAAGATTACTCATCATGATCAAATTGGACTCATCCCAAGGATACAAGAATGACTTATCATATACAAATAAATGTGATACACTACACCAACAGAATGAAGGACAACAGCTGAGCCATCATTTGATAGGTGCAGAAAATTTGATAAACTTCAATGTCCTCATAATAAAAATACAGAACAGATTAGGTTTACAAAGAACACACAGCAACATAATAAAGTTCATATGTAATAAACCAGCAGTTAACATTATACTTAATGGGAAAAGCTTTCTAAGATCTGGAATGAGACCAGGATGCCCACTTTTACCATTTTTATTCAACATGGTACTGGAAGTCCTAGCCAGAGCTATCAAACAAGAGAAAGAAAGGGTATCTAAATTATAAAAGAGGAAGTCCTATTGTCACGTTCCAGATAACGAAGTGTATACATAGAAAACCTCAATAACTCCACCATAAAACTACTAACATTACTAAGCAACTTTAGTAATTTAATAAACACAAAGTTAACATAGAAAAGTTAGTAGTATTGTTGTTTGCAAGTTAACAACTTTGTGAACTAGAACCCATGAGAGCAATCTCATTTATAACAGGTACAGAATACCTACAAACAAATTTAACCAAAGGTGAAAGATCTCCACCATGAATAGTATAGTACACTGAAGAGATAAATCAAAGATGATTCAAGGAAAAAATAGAAAGACATACCATAGTGAAGGACTGAGAGAATCAGTATTGTCGAAATGTCCCTACTGCCCACATTGACCTACAGTTTCAATACAACCCCTATCAAACTACCAGTGACATTCTTCACAGAAATAGAAAACAAAATCCTAACATTTGTATGAGACTAAAAAAATCCTAAATAGCCAAAGCTCTCTGGACAAAAGGCAGGAAGCATTATCCTCTTTGACTTCAAAATATACTCCAGAACTCCAACTGCATGATGTTGAAATATAAGCAGACACAAAGACCTGTGAAGCAAAATAGAAATCCTAGAAGTACACTCACCTACCTACAGTCAACTGATTTTCTTAAAGGAGTCAATACAGACTGGAGAAATGACAGTCTTTTAAAAAAATGGTGCTGTAAAAATTGGATAACCAAATGTAGAAAAATGAAAGTAAACCTCTGTTTCTCACCAGTTACAAAAAATCAACTGCAAATGAATTAAGGATTTAAATGCAACACCTCATCGAGACTATTGGAAGGAAACAGAGGGTAAATGTTTCAGGATATTGGACCAGCAAGGATATTTTTAGACAAGACCCCAAAAGCACAAGCATAAACAATATTGCATCAAATTGAAATGCTTCTACACAGCAAAGAAAGTAATTATCAGTGAGAAATGGCAAACTACCGGACAGAGAAAATGTTTGCAAACTATGCATCTAATAATGCATTAATACACAGAATATGTAAGAAACTAAAATAACTTAATAGCACAAAAGCAAATAACTTGATTAAAAACTGAGCAATAGACCTAAGCAGATATTTCTCAAAGAGGGTCTGGCCAATAGGTATATCAAAAAGGGATCGACATCTTTACTCATTAGGGAAGTGAACATAAAAACCACAATGGGACATCAGTTCATCCTAATATGAATGGCTATTATCAAAAAGGCTAAAGATAACAAGCGTTGGCAAAGATGTGGAGAAAAGGGATCTCTTGCACACAGCAGGGACTGTACATTAGGACAAGAGCCACTATCGAGAACAGTAGGAAGGGTCCTTAAAAAGTTAAAGCTAGCACTATCATGGTCCAGCAATTTCACTCCTGGGGATCTATCCACAGGAAATGAAGTCAGCGTGGCAAAGAGACACCTGCACTCTCATGGGTATTGCAGCATTATTCACAATGGCACAGAAATGGAAACAACTCAAGGGTCCATCAACTGGAGAATAGATGAAGGAAATGTGGTATATATTTACATACAGTAGGATATTATTCGGCCGTAAAAGGACGGAGTCCTGTTATTTGTGACAAAATACATGGAACTGGAGGTCACTGTGTTAAACTAAATAAGCCGGGCATAGAAAGACGAGTACTGAGTAATCTTTCTCATCCGGAGAATTTGAAAAAGTTGATCTTAAAGAAGTACAGAGTAAAAGTAGTGGTTACCAGAAGTTAGGAAGAAGGGGTGATGGGCTGAATGCAGAAAATGTGATCAGTTGATGGAAAATCACACTTAGATAGGAATTCCTAGTGTGCTGTTGTATAATATGATGCCTGTAGGTATCAATAGCGTCCTGTACATTTCACAAAGCTTAAAAGAAGTATTTTGAATGTTTTTGGCATAAAGCAATGATAAATGTTTGAGGAGATAGGTATATTTAACCTGACTAAAACATTACATAATTTGTAACTGCATCAAAACATCATATAGTACACCATTGTTATGTATAATTTTTAGGGTCTTTTGTCAATTAAAATTAATAGAAACTGTCAAAGTGGTAAGTATTTTGCTATATAACTTACCACAATAAAATGTTTTAAAATATATTGACTATTTGCTATTTGTATGTTTCAGTTAGGATGTTGAAGCCTGCATCATACAAATATTCATATTCCTATTTTTATACTATAGTCTTTTTTTGTGGTATTCGAGATTGAAGCCAGGGCTTTTGCACTAAGTTACATCTCTACCCTTTTTAATTTTTATTTTTGAGCCAGGGTGTCACTAAGTTGTTAAGTTGCCTAGACTGGGCTCAAACTTGCCATTCTCCTGTCTCAGACTCCCAGAGGGCTGGGATTGCAGGTATGTGCCACCATGCCCACCTATTCCCATTCTTTTCTTTCTTTATTTCTTGGTCTTCTCTGAGTTCAGGCTCAGTTTAGAATGCTAGACACATGGTGGTGAGGTAGTCCTTCTTCTCTGCAGTTCAGGCTGGCCTTGAGCTTTCTTTGTAGCCCAGGCTGTCCTCTAACTTGCAACGATCCTCCTGCCTCAGCCTCCTGAGTGCTGGGATTACAGGCATGAACCACCATACCTGGCTCTCCAATGTTTAAAAAAAATGTTACGATGTTTTTAGGGTAGAAAACAACATATGAAATACTTTAGTTTATATGCTAATTTGTTTCATTGATATCACTAGTTTCTCTTAGTTCATTGAAAACAAAAAGTTTTGTACTGTTTTTTCTTTGTGAGAAAGAATCTTTTTGGCAATATCTTGTACTCTGAGTAACTACTTTGAACATAAGATACAGTATATTAATTGTTGTTGTTGTTGTTTTTTGGTGGCACTGGGGATCGAACGCAGGACCTTGCGCTTGCCAGGCATGCGCTTATGCCACTGAGCTACATCCCCAGCCCCAGTGTATCAATTATTTTATTATTTTGTTACAAAAATTTATTTTTCATAGGATAAAAAAGAAATATAGGGATAAAAAAATAAAGTTTGTCCCAGCTGAGTTTTAATTTCTCTCCAAACCCTCTTCCTCTCTATATGTGGCAATACTTTCCTATGCTTCTATTCCTGTAGGTCAGGCAAGTCCCTTCGAAGTGTAACTGGACTCTCTGTCAACTTTAACCTATTTCTGGAATGTAAGTGTGTATTTCTGAGGTTGTGCTCAAAGCATTTCTGATCACAGCCCTCTCTGAGTTACTTTTACAGAATAAACAAATCATTATGATAACAACCATCAACTAAGTCACATTTTAGTAACATTAAAAACAAAAATTAGAGCATTTGTGTGCAATGAAATGCTAAATGCTGAATATATTGGGAGTGCTTAGAGAATAATAATATACATGGGAACAGAAAGAAAGTCATAGTCAATTCTAAATTATCTGCACAACTGGAGAAGGTAATAAAACAGATAATCCTAACTAGATGACAATACAGAAACCAGTGATGTCTCATACCAATTTTGCTGTTTATTTCTCCTGTGAAGGTGGATGGGTCTGGCTCTCTGAGACTGCTTAACCATCTGAGCCAAATGGGAGTTCGGAAAAGATACTCTGCTTTCCATCCCCCCCCACACACACAGGACCGTCACCGCGCCGTGCTTTTTACTGAATCTGACATCAGTTATTCAAATTTGCTGTTGCTTTTCTACCTGCATTTGCAATGATTCTTTCAGCCCACCACTTTTCTGGACCATTGCTTTCAAAGATTGCTCCTTCTGTTCACCAGGGCTAATTTTTCATCAATGGCTGAAGTCAGGACATTTTCAAATCTCCCATTAAAAAGTGCACACTGCTAAATTCCAGCATTTCCCAGACCATTCTTTCCAGAATATTGTCTTGGACCAGTCTTCCCTCTGCCCAGAATCACACCTTGTTCTAGCCAGCCTTTTGGATGACTGCCTCAGCCGCAAGGGTTATTTATCTGACTCTTACTACTGTTTTGGCTGAGAGTGGTGGGAAGGAAGGAACAGGGCGGCTGTGGTGCAGCGGAAACAGGTAAGTCTTCCCTTCTCAGACCTGTACTTGCTTCATTACATTGAAATAGTCTTTAATTGATCCTGTGCCCTTCAAGCTTGGAGACAGTCTCTCTGTTGCTTTTTAAAAGGATTTTCGAAATGCACATGTGGCAAAGCCTTCTCCTTAAAATGTTTTTAGGAATCCCTATAATGGCACATTTTCTTTCTATTTTTTATTTAATATAATAAGAAAATAAGGGAGGGATAGGGATTACTTCGCCACCATGTGTCTAGCATTCTAAACTGAGCCCTTTTGATTTTCAAAGTTAAGTTTCCTGATTCTAAGGTGTTACTTTGCGTACTCAGTAGATATGCAGGTTACTAGAAATCCATTGCTAGTATTAACTACGTTAATCATTTCATCACTCGTGCCTTGTATAATCTCTGCATATGGAACAACAAGTGTGAATGAAGCAGAACAAGGAAGAAGGCCTCACACTTTAGAGCGACGCTGTCACAACTCATAAAACTGAGTTTTAATAAAAATGAAGTGAGCTTGCCTATCCTAACACTCTAAAGAGAGGCTTTAGTGAGATTGTTGAAATTTACATGGGTATTCTTGCAGCATAATTTCCGAATGTTCCCTTTGAGTTTTCTGTACCTATTCTTTTTCCTTCCAGAGTTTCAAGTCTCTTTGAGAACTCTAGAGCGATTAACTGGGGCTTGAATTTCTCTAGGATAACTTTGGAAAGGAGGCATACATTTCTGCTTGTAAGACAGTTCTTCAAAAGTTACATGTTCCAGCTTTGCCTAGTATTTGGATTCCCATAAATATACAGTGCTACCTGTTTTCTGTACTCCTAAGGCTAAATGCCCAAAGGTGACTCTGTTGCCTCAGTTTATATGTTTACCTACCACCTAAAGGAACAGCACTTGTCTCTGCTCTCATTTTTTTGACTTAGTATTATCTTATAACAGCTTATAGAGTTAATTATCATATATTCAGAGTACAAATCAGAATAATAGACCAAAAAAGGGAAACTGTACTGAGTCAAGATACAGTTTTAGATACATTTCCCCCACTAAATTAAAATAGCTCTTCTCTCTTTTTTCCTACTATGTTTTTTATTTCACACTTTATAATGATATATTAGATTCGTTATGTAAATGATGATATATTAAATTTGTTATGGAAGAGAAACCATGTTATATGGAAACTTATCTGTCTGAGTCCCTTCATTTAACAGTATGGTCTCAGGGTACACCCACCTTCCCCAAAACGACTCCAGTTTACCCTTCTTGATGGAAAAGTAGCACTCCATTGTGCATAAGCATCACATTTTCTACACCCTTTGTTCTGCTGAGGGACATATAGGCTGTTCCCAAGGTTTAGCTATTACAAATTGTGCCGATGGACACATGGGCATACATATATCACTGTGGTATAATGTTTTCATTCTTTTAGAAAGATACCTGAGAGGAGGATAACTAGGTCAAATAGAATTTCTATTTTTAATATTTGAGGAATTTCCATGTTGATATCCACAGTAATCATATCAGTTTACCCTCCTACCAGCAAGGAAAAAAGAGTTCCTTTTTCCCTGCATGCAACCTTATTAGCTTTTGTTATTGGTTGATTTATTGATGGTCATCATTTTTTCTATAGCAGGATAGAACCTCAGAGTTGTTTAAATTTGCATTTCTCAAATGGTCTGAAATGCTGAACTTTTTTATGCATTTGTTGACCATTTGGATTTCTTCTTCTGAAAAACTTCTATTCCTTCCCAATACCCATTTTATAATTGGGTCTTCAAATTTGGTGGCTCTAAATTTTTTGAGATTTTATATATTCTAGATATTAGTCCTTTATGAGAGGAGTTGCTGGAATATTTTTTCCCATTCTGTAGGTTGTCTCTTCACTCTTTTGGTGATTTTTTTCTTTTCTTTTCTTTCTTTTCTTTTCTTTTCTTTCTTTCTTTCTTTTCAGAAGCTTTTTAATTGGATTTGATCTCATTTATTGATTCTTGGTACTAGTTCTCATATAACCAGTTTTTGTTCAAAAAGTCTTTGCCTACACAGATATCTTCAAGAGTTTTAATTATTTTGGTTTTCAGAAGATTGTTTCTGTTCTAATATTTAGACCTTTGGTCCATTTTGACTTTAATTTAGTGCATGGTGAGAAAGATATGTGTCTAGATACAGTCTTTGGCATGTGGATAGCCAGTTTTAACGCCACCATTTGTTAGAGAGGTTCTGCTTCCTCCAACAAAAGGATTTGGCCCATTTGTCAAAGGTAAGGTAGGTGAGTAAAGCTTGAGTTGTTTCTGTGTCTTCTATTTTTTTCCATTCATCCACAAGTTTGTATTTTTGTCAATACCATACTGTTTTTATCACTGTAGCTTTGTAGTATAACTTGAAGTCTAGGATTGTGATGCCTCCTTCCTTGCCCTTGTTGCCCAGAGTTGCTTTTGGTATTCTAGTTTTCTTTTGGTTCTGTATACATTTTATAGGAGTATTTATGTTTTGTGTAGATAAGAATTCTAGTTTTAAAATTCTTTCTCAAGTTAATCCACTATTTCTTGGCCTCCTTGGTAAGAGTGTAGCTCTGACTTGTAAAGAAGTCCACATGGCCATGACCCAATCTTTGAACAGACTGCCTTGGAAAGGCACATGGGTAGCCTGATGAGAAGAGAAAGCTTTATCACAACAGTTAATATTTTTGCTAAGCATGCAGCCTAGGGCAAATAATTTTCTGCATGATATCTTTTAGCAGGAAGAGAAAAAATTCTGTAGCCTTAATTGATTTGGGAGTAGCAGTGAAATGATCCCAGTGACAGGTAACATAAAATTTTACTTTTAAATTGTTAGTAATTTGTAGTCCCTTCTGAGCTGCCAGAAATTGGATAGGGCAAGTCTTTAGTCACTAGTGATGGGAAATGTTTGATAGCCTCAATCACTTGTGGAGTAAATCTACACATATTTATAGAAGATGGTCTAGAAATGTTTGCAATTTGATACTTTGCTGATGTTCATAAACATTTATAAGTTAATATAAAATCTCATGCTGTCTTGTTTGTTTTGTTTGGATGTACTTGATGAAAAGTAAGTGCTTAGTCACTAAACATCCAGGCAAGAGTGCAGATGACTCAGGACACACTCATCACCATTATTTGCACTCAGAAATCACAGCTTCCTGACGATGAGTCATGGATATCACATTCGCATAGAAAGGGCAGCCATTTCTCCACCCCTCACATGTGTCCGATAATATTCTCCATATTATTTGGGTAGATTTCCTGACTTCACTGGTAGCTATTAGTAACAGAAAGAAAGCATTCCATTTTTATCGTAAGCTTTTTGCTGGCATTATTTAATGATATTACATAGTAATAACCACAGAAATGTGATTTTTCTTCTACAAACAGTACTGATAAAACCATGAAGTTTGAGAATCATGAATAGTAACTTTGGATAGTGACTTTTCTGCTTATTAGTTACCCTAGAAATTCAAGGAAAGAACTGAGGAGGAATCAGCCATTTTAAAATCCTAATTATTAACTTGATAACCTCAGCAAAAATATATAAAATGTTATCAATGCTGAACCTAAGTTGTAATTCCCATAATGTTGGTAAATGTTTAGAAAATATTAGATACTCTTTTTGCATTGAATAAAATAGAGGATTGCATAAAACTGCCTTTTACAAATTCTTTCCTTAAATATGTTTTCAGTTATACTTGGGGTACCTAAAGTGTTCAGATCATAGGTTTAAATGAAAGAGTTTCTAGTAAAAGATTAGAGCACTTATATTTCAAAAAGTGCTGGCCTTTTTATTTTCTTTTCAAAGCTTGTCACTATTTGACACAGGCAGAACCTCGGGTATACATATAAGGTTTGCTTTTTACTTTAATGTTTAAATTTATGATCTATGTTGTAGACTGAAGATGATATTCTGGGGTTGAGAAAATGGTGAAGTTCTTTCTAGAAAAAGAAAAAAATTCTTCACTGCAGAGCAACCATTTGGAAATTATTTAATCACAGTAAGAATAACCTTAAAAATATTGTTATTGTTTCAAATGGCATTCCCAAGCATAAACAGCACATTTCACAGTAAGAATAGCTTCATGTAGCATTGATATTACTTCAGAGTCAGACACACAGGTACTACTGAGCCAGGGCAACTTCTATTAACTGGTGGTTTTGGCGATGTCCAAGTAGGTTTCTGTGTGTCACACGGTGCTGGTCAGGTTAGCTGTTCCATATTTGTAAAGTTCATGCATATCCAGGTGAAATACAGAACAAGACTTCCGGGAAGATGGCGACCAGGTGAGCAGCAAAGGAGGGATCTTCCCCGATAGACACCCCCAGCTCGAGACAGACTTGGAGAGCACGAATGCCGGGACCTCGGCTGGGAAGTTCAAACTGAACGTGTTTCTCTGAGCTGCCAGGGGAGAAGTGGCAGGGTGGCCCAAATTGCTATGGCGAGATGCGGGAAAGCCCAGAGCACTGGGCACCAGAGACGCTCGGCACAGTGGACGGGAGGAGGCTCGGCTGGGTCCGAGCACCCTGGGGGCACAGCCAGCTGGATCACTCCCGCCTCCCGAACCTGCGAGGCTTGCCAGCAACTGCGGCCAGAAATCCGCTTTTTGGCAAAGGCAGCACAGGGTGGTTTCGGAGCTCGCGCACCTCGGGCAGACTATGCAAATCCAAGTTCTGAAATGAGATCCCGATTCGGTACCGGCCCAGCAGCCAAGGCCCTCAGCGGCTTGCAGTACACAGCCGAGGAGGCATGACGAGCAGAGAGGAGCGGAGCATCCCGCTCCCTCCCCCAGACCCGGAGAGCGCGAGGAAACAAGTGGCTGCGAGCGGCGGATCACGAGAGTAGCACAAAAAAACTGGCACTTTGGAACCATCCTGCCTGCAGGGACTCCGAAACTGGTGAGCTATCTGCGCTCACGACCACATCACGGAGTGGGGGAGGAGATCCTTCCCCATACCTGCAGGGAACCCTGGGAAGGTGGGGGAGCGGTCTTACACACCCCTCCCAGGTCTCTCCGTAGGGAGTAGCTCACTGCACAAACCAGCATATGAACAGCCTTTTAGGCGGAACTCTCAGCAGAAAGCTTAAGGGACATTCTCCCAAAGAGAAGGAATCATTGGAGCAGCCTCTGCAACAGACCCTTGCCTGGTGAACTGCCTGGGTAATTTATTGCTAAATATTTTGAATCTCATACCCCCAAAATGGGAAGACAGAAGAACAAAACAGTCTCAGAACTCAACCCCACCCAGAACAAGTCCTGGATGCGAGGATACAGGGGAACTAGGAAGCCACATACCTGCAAGTTCTGAAACGATTGCATCCGAAATGAAGAAACAACTCCAACAGGCCATAGAAGAGCTTAAAGCAGAAATAAGCCACATACCTGCAATGATCTCTCAGACAAAAAAAACGAACTGAAAACTATAATGGAAGAAATGTTCCCTACACATACAGAAGAAACAGATAAAAGATAAGAAGAAAATAGGAAACAAATGGAAATGTTATAAGAGCAATTTAGGAATGAATTACCAAGAATGAAACAGATCCAAAGAGATTGCCAGGATTTGAAAACTTCCACTGAAAGCTTGCAAAACCGCTTAAATGAAACCGAAGATAGAATTTCAGAACTTGAAGACAGCATGTCAGCTTATGAGTGTGAAAGGATCTCATAAAATCATCAAAGACCCAAGAAAAATAAATCCAACAGCTGCAAGATGAGGCAAAACGAAATAATATTTGAGTAATAGGAGTCAGTGAAATAGCAGGAGACCACACAAACGATATAAAAAGAATATTCGCTGAAATAATAGCAGAAAATTTTCCAAACAAGGTAAAAGATACGGAAGTACAGTTAATCGAGGCATATAGAACCCAAACGATCCATAACCCAAAGAAAACCACACACAGACATATAATAGTCAAGATCCCAGACATCCAGCAAAAGAACACAATATTAAAAGCTGCTAGAGAAATGAAAGAGATCACCTATGAAGGAAAGCCAATCAGAATCACAGCAGACTTCTCAACGGAAACCAAGAAATCAAGAAGAGCTTGCAGCGAGATATTACAGATTCTGAGACAAACAACTTCCAACCCAGACTGATGTATCCTGCAAAACTATCCTTCAAATTCAATGGAGAAATAAAATATTTCCACGACAAAGAACAACTGAAGAACTTCTTGAGTGCCAAACCAGCATTGCAAACAGCACTAAAAGATATTCTAGACAGAGACAAAAGAGACCACAATCCCAAGAACAATGATAGAAATAACTCGCTAAACAGAACAAGTAAGTAAACAGTCAGCAAAAGAAGGAAAACAACAACAAGTAAATAACATGCTAGAATAAGCCAACATATAACCATTATAACCATTAATGTAAATGGTCTTAATTCGCAAGTCAAAAGGAAAAGATTGGTAGAGTGGATTAAGGAACACAATTCAATGATATGCTGTTTACAGGAAACACATTTTACTCAAAAGGAAATCCACAGGTTGAAAGTTAAAGGTTGGAAAACAATTCTCCATGCAACAGGTCCCCAGAAAAAAGCAGAGGTAGCTATTATGTTTGCAGACAATGTAAACTTCAAACCAAAAACAATCAAAAGAGATAAAGAAGGCCATTACATACTAGCTAGGGGAAAGCTGCAAGAGGAAGAGATAACAATCCTAAACATTTATGCACCAAACATTGGAGCACCTAACTTTACAAGTCAAATCTTAACAGACGTGAACAATCAAATAACTAATAACACTATTGTAATAGGGGACCTAAACACCCCTCTGACACAAAGAGACAGGTCAACTGGACAGAAACTCAGCAAAGAAATAACAGACTTGAACCAAAAGTGTGAACAAATGGACTTAGTAGATGTATACAGAGTGTTCCACCCCACAACAACAGAATACACATTTTTTTCAGCTGCACATGGGTCTTTCTCTAAACTAGACCACATTCTAGCCCATAGAGCATATCTACCTAAATGCAAAAGAACTGAAATTATCCCATGCATATTATCGGACCACAGTGCAATGAAATTGGAAATTAATGACAAAGAGAACTCCAAAAACTGCATAAACACTTGGAAATTAGACAACAACCTCCTGAATAACCAATGGGTCACACAACAAGTTAAAGCAGAAATTAAAAAATACCTACAAAAAAATGAAAATGCAAGTACAACCACCGGAATCTGTGGGGTGCTGTGAAAGCAGTCCTCAGAGGGAAATTTATAGCAATGAACTCATATACAAAGAAAAGAGGCTGGGGATATAGCTCAGTGGAATAAGCGCTTGCCTAGCAAGTGCAGGGTCCTGAGTTCGATCCCCAGTACTGAAAAAAAAAAAAAAAAGAAAAAAGAAAACAGAAAGAGAGCAAATAAATAACCTAATGCTACACCTCAAACTCTTAGAAAAAGAGCAACAAGCCAAACAAAGAGCCCAAAGAAGGGAGGAGATTATAAAACTGAGGGCAGAAATTAATGCAATTGCGATGAAGAAAAGTCTACAAAAAATTAGTGAATCAAAGAGTTGGTTCTTCGAAAGAATAAATAAAATTGATAAACCCCTAGCCAACCTCATCAAAAAAAGAAGGGAAAGATCTCAAATTCATGCAATAAGGAATGAAAAGGATGAAGTCACTACAGATCCCACAGAAATCCAAATGATCATTAATACCTACTTTGAAAATCTTTACTCCCATAGGATAGAAAATACAGAAGAAATGGAGAGATTCTTAGAAAGGTACAAATTACCAAAATTGAATCAAGAAGACGTAAAAATCCTGAACAACTCAATATCAATTAATGAGATTGAAAACGTTATGAAAAACTTACCAACAAAGAAAAGCCCAGGCCCTGATGGATTCACAGCAGAATTCTATAAAACATTCAGAGAAGATCTAATGCCAACATTCCTCAAACTCTTCAATGAAATTGAAAAGGAAGCAACTCTCCCTAACACATTTCTGGACGCAAGTATTATACTGATACCAAAACCAGAGAGGGACCCAACCAAGTAAGATAACTACAGGCCAATCTCTCTAATGAACATAGATGCAAAGATACTCAACAAAATATTGACAAATAGATTACAGCGAATCATAAGGAAAATTATACACCACGACCAGGTAGGATTCATCCCAGGAATGCAGGGATGGTTCAATATTCGCAAATCAATTAATGTAATACACTATATTAATACAGTCAAAGACAAAAACCACATGATCATCTCAATAGATGCAGAGAAGGCTTTCGATAAAGTTCAACATATATTCATGTTAAAAACCTTAGAAAAAATAGAAATAGATGGTCTCTACCTCAACCTGATCAAAGCCATCTATGACACACCAACAGCCAACATCATACTAAATGGACATAAACTGAAAACTTTCACTTTAAAGTCAGGAACAAGACAAGGATGTCCATTGTCACCAATCCTATTCAAAGTAGTTCTGGATGCATTAGCCAGAGCAATCAGACAAGAGAGAGAAATAAAAGGGATAAGGATAGGAATGGAAGAAGTTAAACTATCACTATTTGCAGATGACATGATACTATACATGGAGGACCCCAAAAACTCTACAAGAAATCTCCTGGAATTAATTGACAAATTCAGCAGCATAGCTGGACACAAAGTCAACACCCAAAAATCAATAGCATTCCTATACATGAACAACAAACAGGCTGAGAGAGAAATTGAGAAAACTATACCTTTTACAATAGCAACAAGAAATTGAAATACTTAGGAATCAATCTAACAAAGAATATGAAAGATTTATTCAGTGAAAACTACAGTACTATGAAAAAGGAAATCGAAGAGGATTTCAATAAATGGAAAAACATACCCTGCCTATGGTTAGGGAGAACTAACATTGTGAAAATGGCCATACTACCAAAACTGTTGTACAGATTCAATGCAATTCCCATTAAACTACCATTAACATACCTCACAGATCTAGAGAAAATATGCCTCAAATTCATCTGGAAGCAGAAGAGACCCAGAATAGCAAAAGCAATCCTGGGCAATAAGGACAAGTCAGGTGGAATCACAATCCCTGACCTAAAATTATACTGCAAAGCTACTGTAATAAAATCAACCCGGTACTGGCTAAAAAACAGACCTGA
>PVLD010023238.1:0-27796 GCA_004027595.1 Dinomys branickii | reverse complement strand
CCAACCCTTCTAAATATTTTCTAAATCCATGAAAATAGGGTGAAATAATCAAATAATTGTTCTCTTATTTTGAGGGAATTATATGACTTCTTTAATTTGTTAAAATTATGAATGATACCACTTGATTTGGGGATATTAAAATAATCCAGAATCCCTAGTATTCTTAGAAAAAGCAAAACCTGGCTAATGTTTCATTTAGGATTGTTTTCATCTAAATTTATCAGTGAAATTAGTCCTTAATTTTCCTTTTCCATAATATTCTTGTTAGGTTTTGATATTAAAGTTATGCTGTTTCCATAAAATAATCAGGAAAGTGTTCTATTTCTGTTCTCTGAAACAGTTTGGGTAAGACTTGCTTTGTTTCTGAAATACATATTGTAAAGATTAATATTTGAGAGCAGAGATTTCTTCACAGAAAATTTTAAATTTCCATTTTATTTTGTTTTATTTTTATTTCTTTAAGACAACATATCACTCTATAATTCAGGCTGGTCTTGAACTCACTATGTAGCCCAGGCTGGCCTTGAACTCACAGCATCCTCCTGCCTCAGCCTCCTGAGTACAGGAATTACAGGTGTGCACCACCATGCTTGGCAAATTTCCAGATGCAATTTCTTTCTCTTTCTACTTTTCTTTCTTTCTTCTTTCTTTCTTTCTTTCTTTCTTTCTTTCTTTCTTTCTTTCTTTCTTTCTTTCTTTCTCTTTCTTTCTTTCTTTCTTTCTTTCTTTCTTTCTCTTGTCTCCTCTCCTCTCTTTTCTTTTCTATATTTTTTGAAATAGGGTCTCACTACATAGCCCAGGCTGGCCTTGAACTCATGATGATCTTCCTGCCTCAGCCACCTGAGCAATTTCCTTAATAGTTACAGAATTGTTCAGACTTTCAATTTATAATTGTGTCAGTTTTAGTCTATACACATTTAAATGTACAAATGTATATATTTTAGGAATGTGTCCATTTGAGCTAAAGTTTCAATAATTAGCATAAAAGTTTTCATAATATATTTTGTGATCTTTCAATGCTCACAAGGTGTGTAGTAATAGCTCCTCCAATTCTGACATTGGTTATTTGTGCTTGTGCACATGCGCTCTCTCGCTCACTTGCCTCTTTCCCTTCCTTACCAAAATTTTAGCAACTTCACCAGTTTCTTCAACAAATTATTCTTTTACTTTGTTGATCTTAGTTTTATCTTTTAAAATTCATGCATTTAATGTTCAGAAATTCTTCTCAAATTTGTCTTCCCTAAGTTCTAAGCACTGTATTTTCTTTCTCACTCCATTTCAACACTCTACTCTTAGATATGCACTTTTTTATTTCAAAGATAAAAGATTTTATCACTAGATTATGTTATTGAGTGATAGCTCCAATCACTATGTCAAGGAATTAATTTATTATATCATGTTTCCAATTTCTCACAATCTGTTCAGATTTGCTTTCTGTTCTACTCTATGGTCAAGTTTTATGAATGTTCCAGCTTTGCTCTACAAGAATACATATTCTAAAATGTTGGGTGGAGTTAAAGAAAAGTTTGCCAATATTTCATGTGTTTATGTTTGAGTTTCTGAAAGAGGAGTATTAAAGTCTCTCACTATTGTGGGGGGGGTGGCACACACTTGCAATCCCAGCTGGCTCAGCATGGGGTTGGGATATGCTGGTGTTAACCATTAGGATTGCTCAGCTACCAGGGAGGACAACTCAGGCGGATCACAAGTTCAAGACCAGCCTGGACAATTTAACAAAGCCCTGTCTCAAAACAAAAACTTTTAAAAGAACTGGGGATGTAGTTTAGTGATAGAGCTGCATGCCCAGCAAGCATGAAGCCCTGCATTCAGTTTCCAATACTGCAAAAGAAAAAAAGTTCCCGTATGATGGGTTTGTCTACTTCTACTTCTAGTCTGCTAGGTTTTGTTTTACAAATTTGTGAGGTATAAATAATAGGTGCACACACATTTAAAATAGATTCAATTAGCAAATCAAATATTTTATAATTATAAAGTATCCTTTTTTATCTCTAGTAATATATATTTGTTTAATAGACTACTTTGTTTAATAGACTACTTTTCCTGAATTTAACTTTCAATGTTTTGTGGAAGTGATTCTACCATCTCCTTTCTTTTGCAGCACTTTTATCTTTCTTTGTTTTGTTGTTTTGTTTTGTTTTGTTTTGTTTTGAGGCAGGGTCTCACTATGTAGTTCAGGAGGCCTGGACTCACTATGTATCCCAGGCTGGCCTCAAACTCCTGGTGATCCTCCAGCCTCAGCCTCCCAAGTGCTGGGATTATAGGCATGCACCACCATCCCTAGCCTTAGCAATGTGTTTCTTTTCTGTTTGCTTCTAAAATTTTCTCTGCTATTGGTGCTCTGTAGTTTCACCAAAGTGTATGTAAGTGTGCTTGAGAGTTACTGTTCCTCTTTACCTATCACCTTGGATATTTCATCAGTTCTAGAAAAGTCTCAAGCATTATGTTAAATATACCCCTTTGTACATTCTCTCCTCCTGGTACCATAATTACGCATATGTTAAATCTGCTCATTTTACTGCCTATAACATTTAATCTCTTTAATTCTTTCCTGAGCTGTGTCTAATATTCTGTTTAACCTATCCATTGTGTTTACTCATTATTTTAACAAGTTTATTTTTGTATCTATTTGGTTCTTAAAAGAATTTTCAAATGCACATTTATAATTCCATCTTTTATTTTTCTTTTTATTTCTCCAGCACTGGGGATTGAATCGAAGACCTCATTCATGCTAGGCAAGCAGTTCTATCCCTGCTTTCCAGTCCTTTCTATTTCTTATTTTGAGACAAGGTCTCACCAGACTGTTCTAAAACTTGTGATCCTCCTGCCTCAGCCTTCTGAGTAGCTGGGATTAGACATGTGCCACTGTACCCTGTTCTTTTATTTATCTAAATATTTCTTACTAAGTAATTTTATATTTTGGATTGATAAAATGAGTATCTGAGGTCCTTGGGGAACTAAAGTTGGTGTTTATTGTTTCTGATGATTCTTACTCATGGTAGTTCATCTTTCTGCTTGTTTGTTCATCTTTGATTTTGAACTCATTTCAGTTGATCTTAATCTCTGAATATACTAGTGGCCATCTTCCCTCAAAGATGGATTTGCTTGCCGCAAGTCAGGAACATTACAGATTTAGGACTATGGGACACGAAAGTCCCAGGTTCAGCTTTTCTACCTTTCTACTATACTATAATTTAGTTCCAAGACTGATTGCTATACCAATAGTAGCACTTGCCCCAAGGCAATCTAGCCTTTGTGCTCCAGGTTCTCACATGTGGTTGAAATCATTTTTCATAAGGAGTTGGGATCCAGCCAGGAGATTTACCATACTCTGAGGCTGATAAATGCATTAAAATTCTGTGTCTTCCACGATCTAGTTGTTTCTTAACATACTACCAGAATAGAAGTGCAATTTCAAGCTTCTTGTTAGTCTTCTAAGTTTAAAAAAGCTTACTGAAATGGAGATTTAGGCCTACTTTTGAGTGAATAATAGATTTTTAATTTTCTTTTCTTTCTTTTTTTGTGGCACTGGGTATTGAACCCAGGGCCTTTGTACTGACCCACATCCCCACCCCTATTTATATTTTTAAATTTTGAGACAGGGTCTTGCTGAGCCACTAAATTTCCTGGGCTGGTCTTGAACTTGCAGTCCTCCTGCCTCAGTCTCCCAGTATGCTGGGATTGCAGGCATGGGCCAATATGCCAAGACCAACAGTCTTCTTTCTATCATTACTTCCTAGCAAAAATGTCAAATTGAAATCCTAATGAAGCATAGGAAATGATCTGTATGGAACCCAATGTGTTAAACAATGGTAAACCTCATATAATTTGATTACCTGATTTACTTTGGTCTCGAATTTGGAAAGCATGAATGAGGTCAATTTTTCGTGAAATAATTCTCTCTTTTAATATCCTGATGGCACTGCTTTCCATAACACTCACCCTATATAAAAAAACAAGTGTTAGGTAAAACCTTCATACATCATCCTGTTTGTTTCACTTTAATGTGCTATGTTACCACTTACCACTTTCCACTTTAAGTAAATTGTCTACATTTACACATAACATGTTAGTGGATGTTGAATTGTGTGTGTGTGTGTGTGTGTGTGTGTGTGCGCACACATGTGAATGTGCATTCTGTGAAATTTTAAAAGGACTATAGATAGTGTTTTCTTTTTGTATATCAAAATTCATAAGAATAATTATTTGAAAAAGAAAGAAAATAAGGGATTTGCTATACCAAATATTGAAATTTACCATTATGTTACTGAAACAAAACAATAGCTGCTGACAGAAGAAAATATATATATATATATGTATGTATATATATATATATATATATAACTAGAACATAATAAAAATTTCATAAATATATCCAACTATATATGGGTCTAATATATATGACAATAGAAGTATTACAATTTGATAGAACAGGATAATTTTTAAAAAAATATTTCTAGCAGTTAGCTAACCAATGGGACTTAAACTTCTACCCAAACCAATTACAGAAATTAATTTAAAATAAAGGAGAAACAGAAAAAAACAAATAGTTATGAGACATACAATTGTCCCTTGGTATCCATGGGAGACTGGTTCTAGGATCTCTCGTGGATACAAAACTTCATAGATCCCAAGTCCTTTACATAACCTATGCAAAGCCTCCTATACTTCAAATCATCTCTACATTACTTACAACACTTAGTGTTAATGCCATATAAAGTTACTATACTGTGTTTTTTCAAGAATGATGATAAGAAAAAAGCCTGCACATGTTCAGAACAGATTTAATATTTTTTAATATTTTAAATGCATAACCCACAGATTGAACAGCTAATGATACATCAAAAAAGAAAAAGAATGGCAGATATAAATTCAGTAATACCAACAATGGCATAATATCTGAATAGATTAATAAAATAAAAAGTTAGAGATTCTGAGACTGGATAATAATAAAACAAGATCCAACTATGCATTGTATATAGGAGACACATTTTACTTTCAAAGATACAAAGAGCTTGAAAGGCCAAGAAAGTGAGAGAGAGAGAGAGAGAGAGAGAGAGAGAGAGAGAGAGAGAGAGAGAGAGAGAGAGAGAGAGAAAGAAAGAAAGAAAGAAGGAAAGAAAGAAAGAAAGAAGGAAGGAAGGAAAGATTAGGCACACAGCCATAAGAGAACTACAGTGGCCATGCTAATAGTAGACAAAATAGACTTTAGGGTAAAAACTCTTACTAGAGATAAAGAATGATATTCCATAGTCATAAAATAGTCAGTAAATAAAGAAAACAAAATAATTATAAACTTATAAATCTGACAACAGAGCCCAAAACTACATGAAGCAAAACCTGAGATAATTGAAGAAATAAGCAACTCAACAATGATAGTTGAAGACATCAATAGTCTTAGTTACCTTTCTCTCATGACTGAGACAAAATGTCTGATGCCAAAAATTAAGGAAGGAAAGGTTTAGTTAGCTCACAATTTGTAGAGGTTTAAGTCCATGCTCAGTTGGCTCCAAGGCAGGGTGGCATGACTAAAAGGCAACAGCTCTTGGTGGCAGAAGAGGCAAAGTCAACAAGAGCAAAAGGAGTAAAAAGTAGGAGCAACCTTCTTTCCCTCCCTTATACTGTATGCCTGCCCCCCATGACCATATGAGGCTTTAGGGGGACATCCAGACATATACTCTATTTTCAACAATGTTTAGAACAATGAGATGGAAAATCAACAGGGACCTAGAACTTGAACAGCCATTCTAAGCCAGCTAGACCCAAGATATACACCTTACCCTGTAACAGCAGCTTGTGCATCCTTTTAAAGAACATGTAGAACATTTTCCACAATAGACTGTATGCTAGGCCATAAGTCTTAATATTTAACAGGATCAAAATCATACAAAGTATCTTTTCTGACCACAAAATAAACAAATTAGAAATTAATAGAAATAAATTTAGGGAATTCATAAATATGAGGAAATTGAACAACACAATTCTAAAGAAAAAGTGGGTCAAAGAAAAAACTCACAAGAGAAATCAGAAAACTCATGAAGATAAATGAAGAGAAAAAACACAACAAACCAAAACTTAGGATGGAACTAAGGTATTGTAGAGGAAAATTTATACCTAAAATTATCTAATATAGGTGTAAATAATTATAAGTTTAATTATATTATAAAAACCAATATTAAAATACCTATATGATAACTACTAATACCTATAGATAATTATATTAGTTATTAGTATCTATTGCTGTAAATACCTCTATAGGTAAATATATCTACATTTATGCTTATAAATACCTATACTAAAAGAGAAAGATCTCATTAAAGTCAATCTTCCACATTAAAAGTAAAGGACAGTGAACCAAATCCAGTGTAAGAAACAGAGAATAAAAAAGAATTGGGCAGAAAAAATAAAATAGAAAATAGAAAAATAGGGGAAATCCAACATGGTTGAGTAGAGGAGGAGTCACATCTGAGAGATTCAGAGAAGGTCAACTAAAAACACAGGTCACTGGAAGAAGGGAAGGGAAGGGATATATACCTTGATACAAAAAATCAATTTGAAAGAAGACATATGCATAAGAGTTTAAAAGAGGGGAAGCAGCCTGACAGGGTTGGCTTACAGGGCCTCCACCCTTGCATGCCATGGAAACAGACATTTTGAGAACTTCCCAAATAGCTGGCAGGATCCAAGGAGCATGGCAGAATCTACCCTCACAGGATAGAATTGCAGTTGTATGAGCCCTTTCATCTCTTGGTCTCCTCTCCCAACACTGAGGAGGCTGCAGCCCAGCAGCATTTTTGCTGGCACATATCAGGGCAAGTGATCAAGAATGGGACAGGCTCCCCAACCCCCATCCCAGACTCCCAGAGCACTAACTGGAACCACCAGGAACAAGATTAAAGACTACAGGGGTGCTTAGTAAATGGAACAGTTAACCCATGACCTGTGGTTAGAAAGATGTGGGGAATTAAACAGCCCTGCACCTTGGAACTGTGCAGCCACAGATTGTCCTCACCCTGCTGGGGGGATCAGAGCAGAAAGGCACCCTACTGAACCTGCTCCATCTCACCTGAAGAAGTTACAGACTATAGCAGAGGCAGGCGACAGTGGTAGTGGAACTTGTAAAGCAATGAATGGGAAGTTAGCACCCCATCTCAGGAGAGGAGTAAGAATTGAGTCTGAGCAGCCTTGGACTGCAAC
The DNA here is from genome assembly GCA_004027595.1 of Dinomys branickii. Classification (NCBI taxonomy): domain Eukaryota; kingdom Metazoa; phylum Chordata; class Mammalia; order Rodentia; family Dinomyidae; genus Dinomys; species Dinomys branickii. Next base: position 20,581 of record PVLD010023238.1, on the reverse strand, counting down.
AGCAGGAGCAGAGGACCAGAGCATATTACAGCATCCCACCGCATGCTACAACAAACAATCTGAGAGGACAGAGACCTGCCAGTGGGAGAGGAACACAGAAGGTTGAGCAAGGACCAGGAGGAGCCAACAGTGCATGGGACTGGGAGCAGCCCCATCTCTGTCTGAAAACAGCACAGCAACTGGGAGAAAGAAGCCTGGAAGAGAAACAGGGTAAGGAGTGGGAGGCTACCAAGGACATACGAAAAGTACTGACTGAAGACTCTGACCTCAGAACCCCACATTTCAAGGCCAAGGTCAGCCTCAAATCCAGCACAAACTGTACTGCAGGCTTGACAGTGTTATCCAGTAGTTTTGGACTCTTGGACACCAGAGGAATTTTATTTTTTTAAATTTTATTATATTTTTCTTCCTTTTTGCTTGTTTGTTTCCCATTCCTTTTCCTTTTTTTGTCTTTTATTTATATTTTTGTTCTAATCTATTCATCTACTTTCTCCCTTTTCTCAATTTAACTCTCTAAACTCAAAAATATTTTCATCTGAGTGAATAGTCTTTCTAATTTTTCTGGTCAACTTCAATACTTCCTTGCTTACTCCTTCATTCTTTCTCTTCTTTCCTTTTCTCTAGTTTCCTAAAGCTTGTGTGATCATCCTTCATCCTCCAGCCTGGTTTCTACTTTATTTCTTTTCAGTTACCTCTGTTCTATACATCATCTTTCTTAAATTTCCATACCACAAGCTGAAACCACTCTACCAAGGGGAAACACTTTATATACAAGCTCTCAATTTATGATCAGTTCTATTATATAACTATAGATTTTGCTTCTATGATTAGGTGCAAAATTAATAGTTCACAGTTTTTCAGTTTCTAAACTGTGCTTGATACTATTGTTAGTGCTAAATATACTGCTTTAACTAGGATGTCATATCTGTTTTAATCAGCTGTTCTCACTTCTGTAACAATACTGGGAAGTTCTGGGGTAATAACCACACTACACCCCAGCACCAAAAGACTGGGGATGAGCCAAACAGATACCAACATCTTGCTCTAAATTAATTGGAAACATAGGATCTTGGGACAGACACAAACCAAGAACCTCCAACACACAGAAGACATCCCTGAAGAATGCAGCTTGCCTAGAGAGGCCTTGATACTAGTTTAAAGCTACTTACTACAAAATTTACAAGGATCAACACAGAAAACAAAGTAAAAACTTTTAAAATAGAAAATGACCAGACAAAAAAAGTAAAATGCAACCTCAGATCTCCAGTCCACCCAAACAAGTCCAGGAGACAATGAGAAAGAGGAAAATAGAAGACATACATGTAACATTTCTGAAATGATAGCCACTGAAGTAAGGAAACAAATCCATAAGGCTATAGAGGAAATCAGATCAGAAATAATCTCTCAGGTAAAAAAAGAAATGTCAACATTCATAAAGGAGTTGGTTAGCAAATCTAGAGTACAGATAGACAAAAAAATAGAAGATCATAGGAAGAAGATAGAAACCTTAAATGATCAGTATAAGAAATAGAATTCATGAAATTGATTCAAACAGATATCTAGGGAATTAAAAATTCCACTGAAAGCTGGAAGAACTCCTGGAAGAAACTGAAGACAGACTTTCAGATCTTGAAGACAGGATTGCACCTAGTGATCAAGAAAGGAAAGATCTCTTGAAAGTAACAAAAAAGATCAGGAAATAACAATTCAACAAGTATAAGATAACACAAAGAAAAATAGTGTAAGAATAATTGGTGTCAATGAAAAAGCAGGAGTTAACAAATGAAGGTGGTAGGATCCTGGGACAGACCCAAAGGCCAATAGCTAGCTAAGGACATCTCTGAAAAGTTGATGCTATTATACCCAGAAGTAATTCTCTCTGCAAAACATAAGGACAGAATCAGTTTGGAGATTCCTCAGCAAACAAGGTCTAGAGGTCCCATTCAACCCAGCTATTCCCCTTCTGGGTATTTTCCCAGAAGATCTGAAAACCTCACAGTGATATATGCGCACCCATGTTCATAGCAGCACAATTTTAAATTGCTAAATTGTGGAAGCAACCCAAATGCCCATCCACTGAGGACTGGATAAAAAAACTGTGGTACTTTTATATAATGGAGTATTACTCAGCTATAAACAAAGATAAACTTGAGGTTTTTATAGGTAAATGGTCACAGCTAGAGACCATACTCATAAGTGAAATAAATCAGACCTGCATGTGTAAGCAACATATTGTTTCACTAGTGTAAGAACCTCAAAGAGTGAATAAAGACTAGGAGGTATGATAGACATTGTGAAATGAAAGAAAAATGCTCAAAAGTAAAGGGCAACTGGGATGTGAGAAAAGAGAAGGGAAATTACGTATGTATGTATGTATATACAGGATAGCTAACAGTGATACTACTCTTCTACTGCTTTACTGAAAGGAACAGTTAATGATTACTTGTTTGATCACTATTGCATGTCTCTATTTGTTTTCCTAAGAAACCACTTTGAAGATAGCAATAGTAACACAACAACTATTGTTAATTTCCTACTACTTTGTCTGTAACTCTGTATTGTTTGTATTGCTCTTATGCTATTTTGTAAATGGATGTCTGTTTATTAATATGTTTTCCTTCTTTTATTTAAAAAAATAAGGACAGAGACCAAACAACAGAAAAGGAAGGGAAAAAGAGGTAAAGATATAGATAGAGATATGGACATAGATATATGACAACAGAAGAACCCTGAGGTCTCCCAACTCTCCTAAGCCACAGCAAGGGGTCACCAGGGGAGAGGAAAACAAATACCAGGTAGAGAACTCTGTGACAAGTTTATAGAAGGGATGAAGAAACTAGGTAAGTTCAAAGAAGAAATGAATCAGAAGTTCACAACAATTTCACTCAATATGCTCATGGTAGATTTAGGGGAAATGAGTAAAAAACCTGGATGAGGTAACCAAAATAGTCCAACACATGAAAGAGAGAGTCAACAAGGATATAGAATCCTCAAAAAGATGCCAGACAGAAATATCTAAAATTTTAAAAACTGTAAAGAATTTACAAATTGCAGAAACTCATAATGACCAGTGTGAAGATGGAACATGTAAAATTGAGTACAAAAGAGTGAATTAAGATGAAGTATTTGAAGCCACAAAGAAGATAAGAAAACAAGAAGAGATTATCCAGCAGCTACTAGATGACAGTAAGAAGACCAATCTAAGGCTAACTGGAGTTAGAAAAAAACTAGAAGATAACACAGATGGATTTACTAATATGTTTACTGAGATCACATAAGAAAAATTCCCAAATATAAGAAAAGAGTTTAAAATACAAGTAAGTGATGCTTATAGAACACAAAATAAATATTGTGGAAAAAGAAGTTCACTAAGGCATAGCCTTATTAAATTACCAAATATCTAGCAAAAAAACAGAATTTTAAAAGCAGTCATAAGAAACAAAAAATCATATACAAAAGTAAACCAGTAAGAATCACAGCAGACTTCTTCACAAAAACTCTAAAGGCCAGAAGAGCTCTGAGTGAAGTATTTCAAGCCCTAGAAGCAAATAACTTCCAACCGAGATTAATTTATCCAGCAAAGATATCCTTCAAAGTAGATGGAGAAATAAAATATTCCCATGAGCAAGGCCAGCTCAAAAGATATATGAGTTCCAAACCTGCATAAAATACTTGAGAATATTCTCAACGGAAACAATGAAACCAACACAGGTAAAAATACAGAGGAAACAAAAACTCCAAGTAAGATCAATGGATAAACAACAACAAAAAATGTCAGGAAGTACCCATCTCAGCTACCCATTTTTGGATTGGGTCTTTGAAAGAGTGAATAAAAACTAGGAGGTATGATAGACATTGTAAAATGAAAAGAAAATGCTCAAAAGTAAAGGGCAACTGGGGTGTGGGAAAGGAGAGGGGAAAGAAGGGGAAATCATGTATGTATGTATATATAGGATAGCTAACAGTTGTACTACTGTCTTCTATTGCTTTACTAAAAGGAACCGTTAATGACTACTTGTTTGATCAATATTGCATGTCTCTATTTGTTTTCCTGAGAAACCACTTTGAAGATATAATATGTAATACAACAACCATTGTTAATTTCCTACCACTTTGTAACTCTGTATTGTTTGTATTGTTCTTATGCTATTTTGTAAATGGATGTCTGTTAATGTTTTCCTTCTTTTATTTTTAAAATAAATTTTTAAAAAGAGAAAAAATGTCAAGAAAAGGAAAACAAAGGATTCACCAACAGATAAAGAAGGCAATGAAAGTAAATAATCAACACATCTCAGTAACATCTCTCAGTGTTAACAGCCTCAATACTCCAATTAAAAGACACACGTTGGCAGATTGGATCTAAAATCAGAATCCAACAGTCTGTTGCATTCAAAACACTCATCTAATCCAAGAAGATATTCATAGGTTAAAAATTAAAAGATAGGAAACAATATTTCATGCACCACAACCCTGAAAACAAGCAGAGGTAGCAACTCTAATATTAAACATGGTGAAATTCAAACTAAAACTGATAAGAAAAGACAAAAAAGGTCATTACATACTAGTTAAGGGGACAATTCAACAAGAAGAGATAACACTGATAAATATATATCCACCAAATATGGAGTACCTATCTTCACAAAACAAAAGCTACTGAACTTAAAAGCTCAAATAATCACTAACACAATCATATTAGGGGATTTTAACACCCCATTTTAGCAAAGAGATAGATCAACTAAAAACATCAATAAAGAAATATTAGAGCTGAACCACACCCTTGAACATAGGGACTTAATAGATATTCACAGAGTATTCCATTCCTCTACAGCAGAGTATACATTCTTTTCTACAGCACATGGTACTTTTTCCAAAATAGTTCACAAAGCCTGGTTATGTAAACATAAAATAATTGCATACTATCAGACCATTATGAAAATAAAAATCAATGACAGAATAAATTTCAAAAAAGGGAAAAGCTCCTGGAAAATGAACAACATACTCCTACACAACCAATGGGTCACAGAAAAAATAAAAAGATTTCTGGAAGTTAATGACAATGAGTGTAAACTCACTGAAACCTCTGGGACAGTATGAAAGCAGTTCTAAGAGGAAAATTCATCATAGCCAATGCTCACATTAGGAAAATAGAGCAAGCCCAAACAAGAAAACCTATGAGAAATCTTAAGATACTTGAGAAACAACAACAAACCAGCCCCAAAACAAAATTAAGGAGGGAAATTACAAAGATGAAGGTGGAAATCAATGAAATTGAGAATTAAAAAAGTACAAAAGTCAGTGAAGCTTTGAAAGAACAAATAAAATAGATAAGCCCTTCACCAAGCTTCCAAGAGAGAGAAAAGACTCAAATCAATGCAATTAGAAATAAAAAAGAAAACCACAACAGACATTGTCAAAATCCAGAAAGTAGCAACTACTCTGAAAAGTTGTATTCCAATAAATTAACAAATTTTGAAGAAATGGACAGATTCCAAGACACAAACTACCAAAGCTAACCCAAGAAGATATAAATATGCTTACCAACCCAATAACAAGCAATGAAATTGATACAGTAATAAATAATCTACCAACTAAAAAAAAGCCTAGGAACTGATGGATTTACTCTGAATTCTACAAAACTTTTAAGGATGTTACCTCACCAGTATCCCTCAAGCTCTTCAAAGAAATTGAAAGGTATAGAGTACTTCCAAATTCATTCATTGAAGCCAGTATCACTTTGATTCAAAAACTGGGTAAAGACCCAAGTAAAAAGAAAAACTACAGACCAATCTCCCTAATGACCATAGATTTCAAAAAATCCTCAACAAAATGTAATACATGTAATGTAATATGTAAAATGTAAATGTAATACATCACATAAACAGAAGCAAGGTAAAAAAAACCCATGTGATCATATCAATAAATACCTAAAAAGGCTTTCAACAAAATCCAATACCCCTTCATGGTAAGAACGCTGAAGAAAATAGGTATACAAGGATCATACCTGAATTTAATAAAAGCCATTTATGACAAGCCAACACTCAATAACATATTAAATGGAGAAAAACTAAATGCATTCCCCTGAAAATTAGGACAACGATGCCCACTATTACCTCTTCCATTCAACATAGTACTTGAAACATTGGCCAGAGCAATCAGGCAAGTGAAAGAAATAAAAGGGATAGAAAGGGAAGAAAGGACTCAAATTGTCATTATTTGCACGTGACATGACCTACATAGAAGATCCAGGAAACTCCACCAAAAAACTCTTAACCAATGTAAGGAACATAGCAGGATACAAGATCAACACACGAAAATCATTGGAATTTATATATACCATAATGAACTTAATAAGAAATCATGACAATAATAACATTTACAGTAGCTTCAAGAAAAATAAAATACCTAGGAATTAACCTAACCAAGGAAGTAAAGGACCTCTGCAAAGCAACTATGGTACTCTGCAAAAGGAGACTGAAGAGGGCAGCAGAAAATAAAAAATGTCCTCTGCTCCTGGATAGACAGCACCAATATTATAAAAGTGGCCATACTCCCAAAACTGTTGTACAGACTCAATGCAGTGCTAATCAAAATACCAACAGCATACTTTACAGAACTAAAGAAAACAATCCTAAAATTCATATAGAAACAATAGAGACTCATGTACCTGTTAGCCATTTTTAAATATTCTTTGGAAAAATATTCAAGTCCTTTGCCCTTTCTAAATCATAGTTTTGTTTTATTTGTTATTGAGTTGTATGAATTCCTTATATGTAGGAATGTTCATTGTAACATTGTTTCTAAATACAAGTTCCTGAAATTAATCTGGATGTCCGCATCATTTGAAGAGGAGTTAGTCACCCCACAGAAGTTATGATACATATGTACCATAAAATATTATACATTTATTAAAAGGAATGAATTAGATCTATATGCACTAACTTGATATTCATGGTACAATCTTAAAGGGGAAAAGGTCAGTTGCAGAATAGAGGGTGTGCATGATCCTACTTTGTAAAGAAATGCATATATGTTGTTTACTGTCTTTACGCACTGGGATATATATTTGATGGGAAGGTTGCCTATTTTATTCAGTGCCATGCTTCAATCTGTGCCTAGAACAATATCTGACACATAGTAGGTGCTCACATGGGAATTCATAATTGTCTATTTGTGTAGGGGCAAGAGGAGGGTGGAAGGGGCCACTCTTGGCTGTTAGTTTTAGTTACTTATGGGGAAAAGGATTATTGCAAGGGGAGAAAAGATAATTAATACTTCCTTCATACTTCTTTTACTTACTAACAGTAAATATAAGGTTTTGTAATGTAAAAAATTAAAAATATATGATGTTAGAGGGGAAAAAGAAGCTATGAATGTCATCATATGGAGAGACACTCAACATTTTAGTCACATACACTCCCTGGTAGAGGATAGAAGAGACCAAACCAGACGGAGCTCTTTGTGGGACAGAAGGTTGTGAGGTGGGGGACTGAGCAGTTGTCAAGATCTTCTCTACATTCCATTAAATGCACTGGCACTGACTTCTGTATCCCTGTAAAAAGAAGTACGAATTGAAAATTATTCTGTTTGGTACCAAATATTAGTGCATTCACCACTTGGTGTCTGGAACTACTTGCATTTTTTATATGAGTGAGAAATTCCCAAGTGCCTCCCTTCGTGCAAGTGGCTACTCTTGGTTACTTGGGACTGGATCTACTTAGTTACCAATACCAGTGCTTGGAATTCTCAGAATAGACACACCTTTGGTGAAGAGGCTGCATGCATGTTGAATTAGTTACTAGGTACGGGAAAAATTCTGGGGCCATGCCATAACCCAGTCTGATGTAGGCTCCTCGATTGCTGCCATCTTCATAATAATTAGAAGCAGAAAATACAGTAATAACCTGATTAAAGAAAAAGACTGTCAGGTTTATAAAGTTAGTTCTCAAAAGGTCATACAATGAGGTCATAAATGGCTCAATTCTTAAAAAGCAAAAAACAAATAAAGTTTTTATTCCCTGTAAATTATATAAGTCTTAAGATTTCTTAAGACTCCACTGGAGGAAAATAAAAGTTTCTACTCAGTGTCTCCGAGACTACTAACTCCTAGCCACCAATCCAGCAACCCTAACGCATGGCCCTTGGCCCCCATCTACAATTTTAGTATCAGATCTTTGACTCCTCCATAATATTTGCTTTTGAAAATTCTACTTTTCTAAGGGATAAATCCTTTATTTTCTTACCTTGTAATATTCGAGCATTCAGAATAAAACTTGTCTAGTATCTCAGTTTTTTTATTTGAGCTGAGTGATTTGGAGGATTCTGGGCTCCACAAAACCAGTGCTTTAAGTGAAGAGAAATGGGGACTGGAACAAAGGTCCACAACCATTGTCTTGGGAAGGACTGAGCTTTGGGGCCATAGCTGAATATGGAAGGACAGTACTTGTTGGTGACAAGAAACCTAGCTTAGGCTCAGTTCTGTTCTAATGAACATGCCACATCAAACAAGCCACTGCTATTTTTTGTATATTACAGAGAAATAATAGACAGAAAGTACTCTGTAATAATCTCTGTAATAATCTCATCACAGAGAAATCCTAACTAATACTTGCCTTATTCATCTTGCCATGTTAGTATAAACCTAAAACAAAAGTTAAGAAAAGCAAAGAATCAACATAGAAATGCCACAAAATTTGCTATTCGTTGTTATTTACTGTTGTTGACTACAGTAAGAGAGACCTCCTAGGACAACTAGGGACAGGAACCAGTTCCCCAGTCTTCACTTCCTCTAGCTTATCAACACCACTGAAGGGGCACAACACTTCCTTTGTAGTGGTGGTGGCTAAGCTGACCACAGCAAGCAGCTTTCTGGGGATCACCTATTCAACCGAATGAAGGAAAGAGAGGTTTTGTTGGGTATTTTTTGTTCGATTTTGTTTTCTGCCCTGTACAGGGAGTGTGCAAAAACGTGGAACAGAGCAAACTGGATTTACTGCTGCCTTTTATATACTTTGTGAGGGAAAGCACATCCATAATCCCACTGTACAGGTGAGTTGCCTTACAACTAGTAAAAGATGTAGTGCCATGAGTCAGAATTGCTGTTTTTGGCATTTGTGAAGAGCAGGGAAATAAAGCAAATATCCCTTAGGGTGTGGGACAGTGAGGCCCCTTCAAACAACCTACGTGGATCCTCCAGGTTCTGGTTTCTGTTCATCGCTAGGGAAGCTGTCTTCCCATAGGTTTCAAGTCAGACATACTTTGCGAAGAGACTGTGTTTGAAGGAAGGATGTCTCTGAGAATGTCACCAACAGTGTTAGCTTACCTTCCCATCATGGCAGATCTCATAGCCTTCAGGCACACATTCATGAGATCTAATGATCTTCTTCAAGTGGTATTTATTAAGCACACTGGTAGTAATGTCTGGTCCAAAATAGCAGCCTGTTCCTCGGCCTGTGTTTGGAAAACAGCCTTTTGTGCCTCTGGGGTCACTCCAAAGAATGTCAATAACCTAGGAACAACAATTGAGATTAGGCTGCTACTTACAAGTGAGAATGTATCTCTTTAGAGTCCTGCTTATTTGCCTGAAATATTAATCCAAGGTATCCCAAAGGCTGTTTCTTATTTTTCCCCCCAAATTGTTTCACATTCATCCCTCCGTGCCTCCTTTCCAGAATATCTTAGTACTCACTCCCAGCCCAATCCTTTTCTGCACAGTCCCAATAACCCAGTTAGCAATAACTATAACCAAGGTAGCAATACTTAGTAACTGAAACCGGCTTTGCCTTTAAAAATCTCATTATAGTTGTTTCATAACTTTTGAGTCTATGAAGTTCTTTGTTATGTTCAGAGGAGAAAGTACTTCCTCTTAAGGAATACAGAGTAAGTGTCCTTAGTATGTTCAAAGAGATCAGGGAGATGTCCCCCTGTGGTGTGGACTCAGGTTTTTGTCCTGTTGAGCACACAGCCTGAGGAAGTTCTTAATCTTTCCCATCACAAACAGAGAAAACTGTCCAGTGAAGACATCTCTCCCTCTCTTTCATCATTTGCCCCCTACATAAGGACATTCTCAGTTTCAGCAACAAGTTTACCCAGTGACTGGATTCTATCAGCTGTTCTCCTAAATCCATACTGTGAAAATACTATAAACATTTCCTTTTGAGGCTGGAAGCGGCAAATGCAGGTCACATGACATCCGGGACTGAAGACCTAACTTTCTAAAAATATTCTTCGTAGAAAATTGGAGGCTCTTTCTTAATGGTTCTGATCTATGTATGTCCTTTATAGAAACTTCTCCTACAGACTTCAAAGAGCAGTGATAAAAACTATCTTTGTTACTAAAAATAGTGAGAACCTTGAGCAACCCTCTGGGTCTCACTCTTGAAATCTTTCAAATCAGGCATTTGGGCCAGTTGACTTATAAAGTACCTCACAGTCCTAACAACCTATGATCCTAAAAGTCATGACTTTACTTTCATTTTATTATCTGTGCTGAAGATGGAATCCAGGGCCTCATGCGTGCTAGTCAATGGCTCCACCACTCATTTATACCCCAGCCACTCCACTTCCACGTTTCTTTTGAGGGCATGAAAAAGACTGCATTCAAAGCTGTGCAGTTATTCTAGTGAGTCCAAATCAGGTCCTGAAGGTGAGAACTAAAAATGCTGCTTCACTAAACCTGACTATCCCAAATTACATGTCTGGTATTGAAAGGAGCTAACAGTGAGCTGAAGAGAACAGAACTGGCAAGAGAACCACCCTGGAACGATCACCACCTAGTCAGAACTGGGGAAACCCCGCACTAGGAACGGACAAGACACTTGCAGAGCTCAGGAGTTTTCTCTCTTCCTGCTGAACTTCAACACTGGCACAACAGCATCTTACAAATAAATACAGTACAATGTTTACTTTTCTAGTGTTTATAACAAAAAGAACACTTGTACTTTGTGTTTGGAGATTTGACTTGACCTGGGGTGTAATGAAGAAGGAAACATGGATCAAAAGGAGTTGTGTTTTATTGAGGGGATTAAGTTTTCAATTCCTACATTGGATATAAATCATTTATAGCCAAAACTACCCCTGGAAAAACTTAAATTACCTTAAGGTATGCTAGACTGATTTTATGTATACAACCCTATACAATAATATGGATAGTAAATGTTTTATGTATATGATAATGGACATTATATAATAAAGAATATACATGAAAATAAAATCTCACAGTATTTTCCTCTTTGCCATATATAACAGTTGAAATTTACATAAATTAAATGTATATATGATGGAATTCTGTTGAACTAGAGTAAGCACTGGCCAAGAGTTACTTCTTTAAGTAATTATCTAAATCATCCTGGGCAAATCACTTTACCTATTAGGGCTGAGTTGTTACTGATGAGATGAGGGAAATACTGTATATCTAATTCTAATTTTTATTGGTCCAAAGCCATAAGGGATAACAGTTTTTAAGAAGTGAGGTTCTTTAGAATTCATTTCATGAGTTCTGCATTTCTTTCTTGTGTGAAAATTATTCACTTGTCTAGATTCACCCAGATTGTGCCTGTAACATAGACTTAATTCAAGAACTCACAAAAAGTTCTATAAAGAACTCTTCATTGGCAACACAAATTTTCCATAGAAGCCATCCCTTTCTCTCAACAACAACCTATGCTCTGAAATGCAGGAGTCTGGGTGTTAACTGCACAGAAGGTTAAGTATTTGTGACATTCTTTCCTAAAAATTTTCAAACCAACAAATGGTAAAGTTTTACTGAGCTACAGCTTTATATGACCATATTGATCTCCTCAATCTTCTACCCCCAGCACAAGAATAAAATTTTAAAAAGTAAATTTCCTTAATCTAAAAATAAATCTATCTTGTCCTGTGAAACTCTGTATTATCTCTAATGTTTTATCTAATAATTATTTTTTATTCTCTTTAATGGTTTGAACAATCTTCCATTCCTACATCTGGTAATCTGAACAATGTTATGTAATATAACAACCACTGTTAATTCCTGTCATTTTGTCTTAAAACCCTGTATCACTTTTAATGTTCTTACTTTGTTCTGTTTATGTTTGTGATGTTGGTACACTGCTATTGTTCTCTTTTTTCTCATTTACTACTCTCTTTAAAATAAAAAAAAAATCTAGAACACAATCTTATTCCACCTCACACAACTAGGAGGGCTCCAATAAAAATAACGGACAGAGTTGGGAATAGAGCTCAGGGTAGAGCATAGTGCTTAGCACACGGGAGGTCCTAGGTTCAACAGTTCAACCCCAAGTCCCCCAAAGAACTTACAATACCAACTTCTTGCAAGAACGTAGATAAGTTAGAACTCTTATCATACTGTTGGTGGGACTATAAAATGGTACAGCCACTTGAAAAAGTTTGGAATTTTCTAAAAGTGCTTAATTTTAGAGTCAACTTATCATCCAGAAATTCCATTCCTAAGTATACATTCAAAGTAAATGAAAAGATATGTACACACAAAAACTTGTATACAGTGGCAGTATTCACAATAGAAAAATACAGGAACAAAATAACCCAAAAATCCATCACCTGATGAATGAATAAACATAATATGATCTATCCATGCAATGGAATACTGTTCAGCAAGAAAAAGAAATAAAGCTAGACATATTGTATGTGTCTATTTCAATAATATGGTCAGAAGAGGCAAATCTATAAAGACAGTATGTACACAGCTGCCTGAGGGTGGTGGAGGCAAGGGTGGGGAGGATGGAGAATGACGGCTAATAGGTATGAGGCTTCTTTTATGGATGGTAAAATCATTCAAAAATTAGACTCTGGTCACACCTTTTTTTTTTTTTTGGTGGTACTGGGGATCAAACTCAGGACCCTGCGCTTGCTAGGCAGGCGCTTATTCCACTAAGCTATATCCCCAGCCCCTCTGGTCATACCTGTGAATATACCAAAAACTATTGAATTGAAAGCTTTAAATAGATGAGTTATATGGTATATGAATGGCATCTCAATAATGGCATGAAAAAATACAATAATTCATTCAGAGAAGATAATATTGTCTGCTTAAAAAGATAAGTCACTTTTTAATCTATGTATTGTAAAGGACAACATCATCTACGCTGGTGTCCTTGGAGCCACTCTGGTGAACACTTTGATTACTTACCTGTTCCCATTCATGCTTCGGTAACTGGTCAGCAGAGGAATCTTTTGATGTGACTGCCCCTGACATGACGATTGTATCTCCTTTCTTTCTCTGTGGCTCCCTGGAATATCCTGCCTTTGGAGGTATCAACGCAGATTTCATCTACAAAACAAATTTGTGTTTTAGACAAACCTACTGCTTATTGTACTGCATGCAGACATTTCCGTACCAGCTAGAGTTCTGTCTATGTTGTTGTGCATCAACCCAGTGAAAAACACATGGTCTCCTTTATCATTTCGCCCACCTCCTATGTCTTGTGGATCTTGTGGGCCTGTTAATTATGTTTGCCCTTTTTTTCAACTAGAGATACTAGCCGACAGGGAGAGAATTGCATTAGTGTTTCTAAGGATCACAGATTCACATATGTAGGTCCTAGGCATGTTATAAGGTATTATCACAGGAAGTAGAAGGAAAACTGGTTTTCTGTGAGCCTTTATCTCTTCCTGGGGCTTGGAAGAGTGCCCCAACAGCCCTTAAAAAGGTAGCTGCTCTTCATTTTGTTGCGTTTTCTAGGAAAAATGAGAAAAAGTATATCTATATCTAAGAAAATTCTTAAAATGGGGCATAGGTTTAAAACTTTGGAAGCCCTTCAACCTAAATATAGTATAGTTTTCAACCTGACCTGTCAACAACTGATTATGTTCTCTAATCCTAGTAACAAAACTTCTGATTTTTGGAAAATAAAATGCCTTTCTGATAGCATGTCAGCAACTATAACCTCCCCACCAGATTCCCCTACACAGGCCAAGACTGTAATTTTATACTTGTTTCTTTATAGCACTACACCTTCACACAAAACAATGTTAAACAATACTTCTATATGGGGGCTATAGTTCAGTGATGGGCAATACTCTGTAGCAGGCGCTTAGTTTCTCCCATAAACCACAGCATGTATGAAATCTTACCTTCACTTCAAAAATAAAATGAAATCTTTTTCTGAAGTCTTGTCTCACTCAGCTGGTAGAAATTCAATCTCAGCTGTTATTAACTAGTTCATAGCCTACCTTCCCTGTCTTCCTTCAATAAATGTCCTCAGGTTTTAGGCAGAATAGAATATTCTAGAAGGACCCTCTGGACCTAGGTCTTTTCTGATAAGGTCATTGGGCAAGGCTACATTGACCCTCAAACAGATATTGCTACATAGTTTTGAAGGTCACTTAGGATTGGGATACACCCCAGCTCCCCTAAGGCTTCACACCACCACTTTCTCTTGGAGGCGGGTGCAGCTGACTAATTCTTTCCCACACCCTCTGTTATGGTTTGTGTCTGGATGTCTCCCCAGAGCCTCATGCAGTCCTGGGGCGGGCTTCTAGAGTTTTTGATTGATCCCTGGTACAATGCTGGGATTATGGGTATGAGTGGCTACGCTTGCCCTTGGGCAGGTAGTTTGCATACAATATAAGAGAAGGAAAGAGGCTGCTTTCCACTATTCCTCCCTTTTCGCTCTTGTTGATTTGCTGTTTTCCACTGCCATGAACTGTTGCCATGTGCCACTCTGCCTGAGAGCTAGCCAAGTATGAACTGAAACCTCCACAAACTGTGAGCTAAATAAACCTTTCCCTCCTTAATTCTGGGTGTCAGATACTTTGTCTCAGCAATGACAGAAAAGTAACCAAAACATACTCAACCAGAATCTTAGTCTTATGGAATCTTCCTTTTCTACCCTTTTGTACTGACCTCTAACCTGCTCACCTTAAAAAATGCCTTTAATGAACCTAGAAGAGAAGTTGCTCTCAGCTTCCCTCATTACTACCACTACCCTATTAACAAACATGCCATGATCACAGGTATAAACCAGGAAGTATGGTCACTCTGACAGCTGGAAGGTCCTATGGGATGGGAAAGTGGGGGCTGATAAATTTGACTTAAAAATCTATTATTGTACCTCAGCTGATAGAATTCCAGAAAGTCATACCTACTACTTTCATTACAGCTCCATTATGTTTACTTAATATAAGTATGTACTATCAGCTCAAACTCAGTCCAGGTGGGATAGAAGACATAAACAATATACAAGTCAAATTTCTCTCTTTAAAACCACCATTATGAACAGGTAGGACAGTAATCCCTGATGCGGGGTGAAATTTGAGACATCTTGGGAAAATTGCCAGCCCCAAAACTTCTTCCATGATCTGTCTCAGTCACTAAAAATCAGACCTCAGATCAAAGTATCAGAAAAAGAAGGGAGGTCAGGAAAAGAGAGCTGTATGTTTGGTGTTTGCTATATGTTACTTTTTTCATCTGAGTGATTATATTTAATCTTTCCAACAATCCAATATTATAGGCATTTTTATTAGTGTACATTTGTGATACATGTTAGTTACATTCATTGTGGAACCCGGTACTTGTACATACTACATCTTAATCATTTTACTTCCTCCCTCCCCTCCCACCCTCAAACTATCCCAACACCTTTTCCCTTCCCATTTCCACAATGTCGACCTCCCTGTTTCCTATCATCTCTCTTCTATTTTTCTCTTTAAATTATTTATATTTTGTGTTTCTCGTATAAAAGAATCCATGAGATATTTAATCTTCTGTGTCTGGTTTACTTTACTTTGCATTATGGTCTCAAGGTGTATCCGTTTTCCTGTAAATGACTCAAATTTATCCTTCTTTATAGCTGAGTAGTGTTCCATAGAATGTATGTGGTAGGTATTGTTACCTTTAACTTATGAGTGAGGAAAATGAGGCTTAGAAATTTTTAATAGCTTGTCAGAGACAAGAAGTGGCAGCAACAGTATATAAACCTAGCTACATCTGTTTGATATCAGATCTTATAGTCTTTACTATGTCAAGGTGGCTCTCAATTTAGGGCCTCTAAAGACCTAGTAAGGGACATTTCAGAGATATATTCTCACTATGTCAAAAGAACCTTTGATAGAGCTGGCTGCTCTGGCTAACCTCAGGAAAATACAAGTTTTCAATGTGAGAAATTGGTCGGGGCTGCCATGGCTACTTAGCACTACATCACAGGGCAGGTGACAGCTGACTATGGCATTCATGCCACGTGCTTGCCAGTATTTGACAGACAAAAACATCATGTTTCCTTGCTCTTGGCCAGAATAATACCCACTCACTGTGTTAACAAAGACTATCTCATTTTGATCAAAATGTCTTACTGGCCTGACCATCACTGATATCATGAGAAAAGATACCTTAAACTTAGGATGACCTTAAATTTTTATTGTGACTGGGATTGTTTTCTTAGCATAGAAAGGGGCATTACTCACAATCACACCAGCACAACAGGCATAAACCAGGAAGTATGGGCACCTGTCAGTGAGGTGGAGGAGGGAGGGTATAAAATCATCACAGATTCAGGAAAGGGGAAACTTGTGAGAAAGGCTTTCTTTGGGGTTTTTTGTTTTTGTTTTTTGGGTTTTTGTGTCTTAGGACTGCCCTGCTCCCATCTTAAATCTCTTAGATGTTCCACAAACATCAGGCACCTACTACATCTATTTATTTATTTATTTATTTATTTGCGGTACTGGGGATCGAACTCAGGACCCTGAGCTTGCTAGGCAAGCGCTTATTCCACTGAGCTATATCCCCAGCCCACACCTACTACATCTAAGGCACTGGAGTTTTATCAGTGAACTGGATAAGCAAGGGAGTATAGTAAAAATCAGAACCATGATTCCTCATTTAGTTTTGTCAACCTATAAATTATAGCCTGGAGATTGTATTAAACTGACATAAAAGGATTAGACCACAGCAACAATATTATTCATGTGTAAAGAGGCTAAAAGTGTGACAGGGATCACATTTTTTGTCTCTTTCAGATTCAACTTCTGCTCTAGGCCCCACCTGCCCAGATTGGTAGGAAGTTGACTGTCAGCCCTGAGGGGTAATGGTTTAGATTTCCCACTAGGACCACATACCATCAATCTGGCTCCATATGCTCAAATGGCACCCCCTTTGTCCCTAATGTGGGGCCTTGGCTTGGCTGTGATAAAGAAAGACAACTCTAGTTACTCTGTACAGTCCACCCAAAGGTCCCTTAACTAAGTGTGGACTCTACAGGTGCCACCTAACCCCCTTCAACGAAGTTCTATACAAGTTCCTGTTCTGCTTCGTTTGTATTTAATATTCTTATTTAGGGTTAAAATATTCAAAAATAATTATTCTGGCCCGTTTGAAGTATAATGGAAAGCATAACATTCAGAAATAAATTGCTATATGATTCTACTTATATGAAGTAGCTAGAGTAGTCAAATTCATAGCAGCAGAAAGCAGAATATTGGTTGCTGAGGTTGCAGAGAGAAGGAAAACGAAGAGTTATTGTTTATTGGTACAGTTTCAGTCTGGAAAGATAAAACATTTTCTAAATGGATGATGACCACAGTGTGATGGTTGCACTGAACTATACACTAGAAATGGTTACATTGATCAATTTTATGTTATATGTATTTCACCACGTAAGTTGAGATTTTAGTTCTTTAAAAATCAAACTTCTTCACTTTAAAAACTTACAATATGCCAACAATTCATTTTTCCACTCTGAGCATGAGGTGTTTTTAAATTTCTACATAGAGAAGTTACCCATTTAATTCTTTGTCAAGCAAGCATAGATTTTTCTCAGAACTTACCCTAGTCATTTCAGAGTTATAATAACCATGAAAATACAAATCAATTCCAAATAAGTGAATAGACATACATATCACAGAATAAATAACTGATACAGATTCGTGCAAATGCCACTTCTTACTTTGCTTCTTTCTATGCGGTGGAGTAAATTCAAGTCTGTGGATTCGGATATTCCACCATGTACGACCAGGATTTCATCGTCAATGATGGTACCAATTGGGATCCAGGCGTAGAGCTCTTCCAAGGTTTGCAAGATTTCTTTTCCATATATCTATAAGTAAGAACTTGAGTAAGTTTTGCTTTTCTGCTAAGTTCAGCTTACTGTACAGTCCTGATGTATGAAAAAAAAGCAGTAGTTTTCATGCCACCCAAAGGGAATCAGCCGGGAGCTACTACCCAACTAACATGTGTTAATTATGTTTTTTTATTCTGCTTTGTTTTTGCAGTACTGGGGATTGAACCCAGGGGTACTCTACCACTAAGCTACCTCTGCAGCCCTTTTTAATTTACAATCCTCCTGCCTCACCCTTCCCAGTGGCTGAGATTACAGTTATGTATCATCACGCTTAGCTTTTTATTCTGCAGTTTTGATACTTTGACATCTTGGGCCCTGCCAACCTGAAAGAGAGATTGCCCCTCCCAGTACTAATTCCTAAAGACAGTAAATGACTTTTATAAGAACAGGCCACACCTCCAAGATTTTTTTACTGGGCTCTCACACTCAGAGCCACTATCTCTTGCCCTAATCACCCCAGAACAAAGTACTGGACAACTAGGGAAAACCCTTATGCCCCAGAGCAGAGCAATATTATTCATACTCATCAATTTTAAACTTGATAGCACTGAGGCATCTTGCCCATTCCCTCACAAGGGAACCAGCTCTTTGTGCCTTCTATTTGATTCTGGAACTTCCCTTTCTACGTGTTCCCCCCAGTGTGGCACGCAGGGTCTCCTGTTTCTAAGGAACTGGGAATAAAAACCTTTCTTCATGACCGTTACTTTTATGTCTGCCTGTTTCTCCATGCCTGAATAAAACAAATCCTAAGCAGTTACCTTTAAAGCAATGGAATATGTTCCTATCTACGCTGAAATGGACACCAAAGTTATAATAAAAACGCTTGCTTTAGTACAGAAGGAAAATATAAGCCCTTCCCATTGCAGTGGCTTCCCGCTATGCTTCTGTTTTATTAGCGTGGATTCTCACTAGTTGAACCCATCACCTTTCCTAAAGCAACAACTCAGACTTTGTTGGGTCTTTTTGATTTCTATGTATCAACACCAGAGAATGCAATTTTTTTAAAGTATGAATCTTACCTTATATTTTTTCAAAATTTCTTTTGTGAAGCCGTACCTGAAAAAAGGAGATTCAGACTATTAATTGTTAGTAACTCCTATTTACATGAATCATGAAGAAAAGGCAGCCCTTGACATCTCACTATCACCAGTACCAGGAACTCAAGCAACTAGACTTCAGTTGCAACCATTACTTATGGAAGTCTTCGCTAGGCATGGCGGGAAAGAGCAAAAAAAGCCAATGGAAGCTGCCTGACTCCCAAGGAGCTCATAGTGTAATTGGAGATAGAAAACAGATTTTCATGAAATGATTAGAAGATGTAATTGAAGAAAGATGTGGCAGGCACGGTTGCATAAAGGCAGCAAAATTTTTAAGAGGTGTGCTGTGTGCTGGTGAAAGTGGTGTAGGAAAAGGCTTTTTCATTCAGATAGAATTTCCCAGTCATCCTATGTTTTATAGTAAATGATCACAAGAAAGAAAAGACTAAACAAAGACAAAGAAAAGCCTAGAAGGTAACAAGCTGGTTCTTTATGATTTCTCTGACTTAGGTCATGAAATGAATGGTATTGAGGGTTTTAATCAAGTACTGGGGAATTTTAACACCTGGCTAGCTAAGGGAGACTTAATAAAGTTTTTTCAATTACTTGTCCATGTATTCTTAATAAGCAGCACAGTAAAGTAGGAACACAGGACACCCCAAGTCATACAAATCACCTCAGTGGGTTTCCACAGGGTAACTGTATGTATTCTGTGCTGAGGCCTTCTTGTGCTCACTAAAAGTATATGTGTTGTTGAAGCAATTTGCACCTTGCAGCTTCTTTCTCCGAAACACTAAGTACAGTTGATTATACCATCTTTCCAGAAAATGTCTCCTTTTGGATTTGATGACAGTAAATTATTGGTTTTCCTCCTACCTGTCTGTCTATTCTGAAGCCCCTTTGCACGTTCACCTCTACCCAGCCTTGTGTCGGAACTCCTTCAGAGTCTGTCCTAGACCCTCTCCTCCCTTCACTTTCTCCCTTAGCAGTCTCATCCCTGCCCATTCAGGGCTTCAGTTACTGTCAGTAGCAATACCACAGAGCAGTACTCCAGGGTCCACTTTGTTTCTGACCCCTGGACACGTATACTCTCCTGTCTACTCAACAGCACCTCAGATCAGTTTACTCCTAATTGAACTTTTCATTCTCCTTCAGAATGATGTTGTTACACCCCAACCTCAGGCCAAGAACTTGGAGGTCATCCTTGAATCCTTCCTCTTCCCAGATCCTCACATCAAGTGACTGACCCTCCAGTCATCATTGCCTAATGCCCTCTTCAGTCTATTCCTTTGCATCTCCACTGCCACTTCCCTAGTGTGAGAGTCCATTATCTATCTCTTTAGCTGCTTCCGAATTGACCTCGCCATATCTATTCCCACTCTCTCCAAAGAACTCCTCTTGCTACATTTTAAAAACACAAATTGTATGATATTCTTTAATGATACTGTCTTGTCCTTAGAAGTCCACATTCCTTTG
>PVLD010023237.1:0-27796 GCA_004027595.1 Dinomys branickii | reverse complement strand
AGCTGGGCAATGGGTCTCCGAAGCTGAAGCTACGAATACCAAAACGAGGGCGTGGGCCAGGGGTGTGCTTGGAGCGGCAACCTCCTCCCTCTCTATCTCGTCTCCCTCCAACTGCGCCATGTCAGATCTGCGATCTCTTCCTCCAGAGGAGGTTCTGCTTAGACTTTCCAAGGGTTTCACTTCCTATCTCAGTTCCCTCTGACTATTAATTCTAAGAGTCTTTTGATAGAATTTTTGGGTCTTCTGTGTAAAGATAATGGGCATCATGTTACATGCAAATGATGACAATTTGACTTCTTTCATATATATATTATATATATATATATATATATATATATATCCCTTTCATTTTTTCTTGCATAATTTTTCTTGCTAATGTTCTGAGTACTATGTTGAAAATGAGTGGTGGTAGTGGGCGTATTTGTCTTATTCCTGATTTTAGAGGGAAACTTTTTGGTTTTTCCTATATAATGTGATGTTGGGAATATGTTTGCCAAGAAATGGGTTTTATCAAGTTGAGCTAATGTCCTTCTATACCTGTTAAACATACCCAAATGCTATTATTTTAGAGAGATAATAAGGTGGAAAAAATAACGTATATTTGAAAGCATACAGTGAGAAGGGCTAATGATTCTAAACTGGAGGAAAAACTAGCTGTGCTATCCTCTGGAAGAAGATGTATGTAAAGGGAACACCTAGAATTACAATTGTGGTTAAAATTTACTGAATACTAGCTATGTTCAAAATATTTCACACTCTTACATACCTCACAACTACACACTGTGAAAGGACTGGTCAGTGCTTAATTGACAAAAAACTAATTTAATGATTAACATTTTTTTGGTACTGGGAATCGAACTCAGGACCTTGTGCTTGCCAGGCAGGTGTTTGTGCTACTGAGCTTCCCTGGCCCCGATAAAACATTATTTAAGATATAATTATCATTTTGGACCTCATGAATTTAATGCTTGGACATGGGAAGAGTGATAGAAATTGCATAAATTATACAATGAGATATCACTGTATATATCTCACTGTATACATTTCTTACTGTATACAGACCTGTGAAGAGGGAGATAATGTAGGAATCCCTTAAGAATGAGACCACAAATTAGGAAACTGTAAAAATAGGGCTTTGAATTAGGAATGGCATTAAAGACAATGATTTGGGAAGAGTCAGTCCACCAAGTGATCTCCAGTATTTTGTACTATCCCTGGTGTTTTTGTAGATTTACAAAATCCGGACTATTCTGGATAGTTTTACCAAATGTTTAAAATAGACTCATCATGCATATAAGAAAATGAGACCATAACCCCAGTTCACAGCAAATTCCATCAGGGTTCAAATCCTATTCCATAGTAGGGGACGAGGAAGGAGAGGATGTCAAAGATTCAAGAGGTAGGTAGTACAGAGGTATTGGGTTTTGGTTTTGGTGTAAGGTCTTTGGCTTATCCTGTCTCATCAAGACACTAAGAATCTTCATAAACTTCAGCGGGATTCCTGGTTCACAGATCCAGGTAGCAAAGTCCAGTTGTGCTCTTAATAGCTTCCCCTCCATCTAGGAGCACTGGGTTTGCATCTGTATCTGGGATGTACACACTCTGCACCCTTGCTTCAAGGAAGGTCTCACTAATATGCTTCTAGATTTGCTTTTGCTTTTCATTTTACTTTCAGCTTTGAACCTGAGTAACTAAATCTTGAGTATTTATGGTTCCCATTTGCTTAGATACCAATATCAAAACTCAACCTAGGGGGCTGGGGATATAGCTCAGTGGAATAAGCACCTGACTAGCAAGCGCAGGGTCCTGAGTTCAATCCCCAGTACTGCAAAAAAAAAAAAAAACCTCAACCTAGAGACAAGACAATAGGATATTATCTTAGTCCATTTTTTATATTGCCATAATAGTTGAGGCTGGGGACTTTATAAGTTTATTTGCCACAAGATTCTGGTGCCTAGAAAGTCAAAATAGTATGGCATCAGCATATTAATGAAGCTGCCTTGGCTATATAAAAGCATAGCAGAAAAGTAGAAAGGAAGGCAGCTACATACAAAAGAGATAAAGCACATACAGTGGCCTCACTTTATAATAACTCACTCTTGAAGGAACTAACTCATTTCTGTGAAGCCCAAACCACTCTGCCACACCACATGAAATCATTCTTGAAGACTGAGCCCCTATGATCTAATTATTTTTCAGTATACTCCATCTCTTAAAGGTTCTACCACCTTGACATCTCCACGCTGAGGACCAAGCTACTAGCATATAAATAATTCATATTCAAACCAGAGCAGACAGGAAGACAATTCAGCATGTGTTACTAAATATGAATGAGAAATTAATTCCACATTGGTCTTTTACAATCGAAGGGTCATTTTACATGGCTAAAAACATTCTGTAGAGAAATCTCAATTCTTCATTAACTGGGAACTCTCAGGTTTTGGGGCAGGAGGAGTATAAACCAATTGTTACTCCTCGAGTCTTTCATGACATGATGAGTGTGTTTTTGTTTGTCTCAGACCACTAACCAGAATCAAGAACTCTGAGTATTGAGGATTCTTTCACTGTTTCTCATCTAGGCTTGGAGACAGCCACCCAACTTTTGGGGAACAGCATCAGTGAATTGTTAAGGGGATGCAGATCTAAAGAGTATCAACCCCAGCCACACTCAGTTACAAACATTAAAGTACTTCTAATGCCATCTGAGACCTCCTGCAGGTGTGACTGGAGCCTTAGCTCAGAGTTGAACTCCAAATCTGTGGAGAGGAGGGTGAAGTCAAGGATTTCAAAAAGAAAGAAACAACTATTATTGAGCCTCAGCTGCATATCTGTTCATCACGTGAGAATACATTATTGTTTCCTAACTCGCCAGAAAATTACTGCTATTCAGTAGTGAACAGCAACAGAACCTTAGTGGGCTTCTTAGGCAGTGCAATCATAAAACAAAACCTCCTTGCCTTTGTTTCTAGCTGGTTTTCAATCACAAGAAAGCTATTAAATTTTATAAATTAGTCTTAAAATGGGCCACTTACAGAACTGGCTTCATTTTAAAAATTAATTTTATTGGCACACTTTAGATATACATAATGATCTTATTCATTAGAGGAAGTTTGTACCTGTACATGATATTCCTGATTTTCTTTTCCATGATCTCCTGTCCTCCCTGCGACACATCTTCCCCTCCTTATGCACAAAAGCTTTGTTTCCGTTTTCTTCCTTCTGTTCTTTGTTTCTTTTCCCTTTCTTCCTTTGCCCCTCTCCCATCCTTGTTGCACTTCCCATTTGAATATTTTCTACATATTTCCCAGTATCCGTTATACATTTTGGCTCTAATTTACCCATTCAACTTCTCCCACTAGACAAGTAATGTGATGTTTAAACACATTTGTCTGTTTTATTTAAGAGTATGGACTCTTTATTTCCCCCTTCCTTTATTTCCCCTCTACCACCTCCCTAGTTCCCCTTTCTTTTAAATAATTTCTTCCTATTTCATAATACCTTTTATACACTTTGATCCTTATTTACACATTCATTATCTCATACCAGAGAAACAATGTGATGTTTATATTTAAGAGAATGTTCTCAAAGTGCATCTGTTTACCTAGAAGTGTCTCAAATTTATCAATCTTTATGGCTGAGTAGTACTCCATTGTATAAAAAAATCACACATCTTCTTCATCCATTTCTCAGTTGATTAGCATTTGGGTTGTTTTTCCAAGATTTCGCTATTATAAACTGCCCTGCTATAAACATGGGTGTGCATATGTCACTCTGGTATGATGGTTTGAATTCTCTCAGGAAGATACCCAGAAGAGGAATGGCTGGATCAAATGGGATCTCTAATCTTAGATTTTGAGGAATCTCCACAATGATTCCCACAATGGTGCACCAGTTTACACTCCCACCATCAGTGCAGAAGTGATCCTTTTTCCCCACAGCCCAACTAACATTTGTTATTTGTTGAATTCTTGATAATAGCCATTTTTTTCCTGGGGAGATGGAATCTCAGCATTGTTTTAATTTGCATCTCTCTTTTATTTTTTAATTTTATTTAAAAAAAAATAAAAGCACAAAAGCATATTAACAAACAGACACAAATTAGCATAAAAAATAGTACAATCAAAACTGATTTACGACAAGGTGACATGGACTCAACAATGGTTGTTGCTTTACCTATTGATATCTTCGAAGTGTATATACATGAACACAGATATAGACATGCAAAATTGGTCATCTCTTATGACCAATGACATTGAACACTTTTTCATATATTTATTTCCAATTTGTATTTCTTTCTCTGAGAAGTGTGTATTCATTGCAGTTGACTGGCTTTGCATTGGCTCTTTACATTTAGGGATCTGATTTTTCTGCAGTTCTTTTTATGTTCTAGATATCAGTTCTTTGTCTGAGGGACAACTGGCTAAGATTTTTTTCCCACTCTGTGGGTTGTCTTTTCACTCTGTTGGTAATTTCTTTTGCTGTGCAAAAAGTTTGTAATTATTTCTAATGGTTTTCTAATATTTTTTTTGGATTTCCCCAAATACTAAATCATATCTTCTATGAATAAAGATACAATTTCTTACTTTCTAATTCATATACCTCTTATTTCCTTCCCATCTTTCACCTAGTATTTCTCATATTTAATCTAGCACTTCCCAAACTATGTCAAAATGACAGCAGCACTATTACCTTGTTCCTGATATTGCTGTAAGTGCTTCTGCAGTATTTTATCATTAATGAGTCTGGCTTTTGACTTGATATATCAATTTTAGAAAGGTTTTTTAAAAGTCATGATTAGGTGGTAAATATTGGTACACACCCTTTCTGCAACCATAAGGACAATCACATGACTTTCTTCTTTAAACTATTGTTTTGATTAATTATAGCAATAGCTTTCTTTTTTATGAAAAACTAAAACAAAATTTCATAACAAATTACCCACAATGAGAGAATAGCAATAGTACACTGTCATCGTCTTCAAAGTAGTTACTCAGAGTAAAAGACAGATTACCACGTTTGCATTACTGAAATGAAAACAAACAATGCAGTATTTTAATGTAATATTAAATACTACTGGCTAATATTTTCTTTGAGATTTTCACATTCTTATTTCTATGAAGGTCAAGTCTCCTATTTGAGAACATTTATTAGTAAACTACTTCTCAATTATTCCTCCCTTTATGAGAATGAATCTGGAAGTTATTTCTTTATACTCTAGAAGAGTTTAAATAACATGGGAATTACCTGTTCCTTTAACAATCATTCAAAATTTTAATCTAAGAAGGAGTATGATTTTAAAAACTATTCAAGAAATGACGTGCAAAAAAGAAAGGTTGAAAGCAAGAAAACAATCTGAAATTTACTCTGATATAAACATGAGATGAATATGTTCTACTATAGAGAGGAAGACATGGAAATGTTGGTGGGATTAGAGCAGTGCTGAAGGAAGTGTAAGGCCCTTCAGTAAGAGGTGGGAGAGAGTTTGGTAGCCAATAGGGTTGCCAGATAAAATCTACAGTGCAAAATATTGTATGGGGCACGTTTCTGCTGAGCATTATATGTTATTTACTTGAAATTCAAATTTGGCTGCATGTCTTGTATTTTTATTTGTTGAGCCTGGTAGCTTAACTGATGGGGGAGGCAAGACTGTGCAATCCAATATCAATTTTGGTAGGTAAATACAGTTTTACTTGGGAAACTCTACTGACTGTGTAACTGAAAAAAATGCAATTTGAATAATAAAAAAGTAGTGGTGAAAAGAATAACCTTTAGTACTATATTTATGCATAATTTGTCTCAGAAGGTTAGAAATGTATATCTATTTTCTTTTAAAAATAGGACAATAGAAAGGTCTTTTATGACACCACTAAGTTTATTAGAAGAAAATATGCCTTCTTTTACTCATCTCTTCCTATTCTTATCTGCTAAGGTAGTGAAAGGACAGTAAGAAAATAAAACATATGAAGTAATTTAAAGAACTTGAGATAATTTGTCTGAGTGATTTGTCTATGGGAAGGGAGGACTTCTTTACAGAAGGAATAGTTAATTCTCAAATGTTCAAGATTAATTTGAGCCATAGGTTATTTTGATAATATTGATTAACTTTTGAAAATAATTTGTTCTGTATTTAAAAGGGTAAATACAAAGTATAATAAAGTTATATACTTCTGAAATAAAAATGTGTATTTGTAAAAGTGTTATTAGTAGCATCACCTCATGTAGATGTTAGAGATATTTATTCACAACTTCTGATTGATCTTCCCCTTATTTAAACTTCTTCATTACTTATGTCCAAGACAGAAAGAGATGCTTACAGAGACTACAGTGAGTTTCTAATATTCAATATAAGTATGTTGAATGTTCAATCATAACATTATAGTTAATTGAGTTTCAGAAATACTGAACTCAATTTCCATGCACTTTTTATTTTCTTTTCATGTTTTACACAGAGTAGGTTAAAATGGACACCTCTATACACTTCACTCCAAAAGCAATTAAATTTCAAAACCACTTAGAAAATAAAATCTAACATGACAAATAGACGTTTAGAGATCTTAACTTGCTAAGAGGAGAACAGATACCTGTAATGACACTCTTCCTTAGACACATAAAACTGAAGACACAAACTACCCTTCTAGGTTAGTTCTAGTGTCCTGCGATCAGTTGTTACAGTCTCTTCACTAATACTCAATGGAGCATTCTGACCGAAACCCCAATCTCTTTCCTAGAAGCTTCCTGCTTCTCCACTTTACTAGAATAGTCACAGCCAAAAGTTTATAAACTAAAATTAGTTTGTGGAATTTTTCAAGATGGAGCAGCCACCTTCTGTGTTTTCTGAATCCACACCTAACAGCAAAACAAAATTAAATGTTCTCAGACTGCAGTGTGTAAGAAAAAGTGAAGCACAGAGCCTTGATCTGGAGATAGACTATTTCTTCACTAACAGTTAGTCCCTGTTCTAGTAAACTCCTGCTTCAGTCCAGAGCCCAAAAAGTTCCTCTGGGTAAAGTTTTGTATATTTTCAGGAAGGAAAAAATACCTAATCTGGTCACATTGAATTAGGGGATTGAAGGATGATGTAGGAAACAATTGTTCACTCCCAAGCACACTGTTCCTTAAACTCAGAAAGGAGAAAACCATTTCCTGTTTAGTTAGAGGATGCAGTATTATTTGATTGTAAAATTCAAATGCTTGTTGCAGTGCAGATAATAAATTCAACTAGCAAAAAGTATTCGATTTGGCCTTACTGAACCATAATTTATTCATAGCTCTGTCCTAGCACTTTAAGAAATAGAAGTGTTAACCTTGTTTTATGAGAACTGTATTGATACTCCAATGTGACATGTGATTCGAGATTGACTTTCTTCTTTAACAAACACGAGAATTTACAATGCAAACAAGTATTGACCTTCAAAATATTTGCTTTTGAAAGAATCTACATAATTCTTTTGCCATTGCTTGAAAACATTGGAAATTGCTCTCAGAACCAGTCTGAAGATATGCAAGTAAAACAAACAAAACAAAACAACTAGTTCTACAATGAATTTACCTACCTGAATCTTCTATTTCACATGGGTGTTATAATAATCTTCACGTTAAACACATAAACAAGAAAGGATTGTGGCAAAAGCTGTGCTGGGGATGGGATACCCACTCTCCAGCCAGCTTTCTATCTCCTTGATCCAAAGTCCATAAGAGTGTGTGTGTGTGTGTGTGTCTGTGTGTGTGTCTGTGTCTGTAACAGTGAAATAGGGTTTGGGATGTAGCTCAGTGGCAAAGCACTTGCCTAACATGCATGGGGCCCCAACTTCAATCCTCAATACTGAAAAAAAAGCACAACCAAATTTGAAAGCCACTGTATTGTATGACTGTAGCTATTGTATTTAAAGTATTATTGACGGGGAGAAAACTCTACCAAAAAGTAACATCCACAGATGGGTGTGCAAGCCTTTCAGAGTCAAGTGTGCAAGTGCTGTTTTCTTTTAACAATCTATTGAGAGAGAAATGTGACTGTTGAACTAATCCAATCTAGTTTTTGTTTTGAGCCCATCTTGAATCTACAGTGACAAACTTATGGTTCCCAGGCAGTATGGGTTTTCATTTTAGTGCGGTTGTGATTAAAAACCACTAAAAAAAAAATGGAATGGAAAACAGACATTGGCTGTAGGTGAATGTCTGGTACTAGAATGGTAAGTTACATGGCTCTAGGTAATTTCTTGATCCTTGGAGATGGCAGCTGAAATTCCCTCCCTTCTATTTGAGCCCCCTTCAGCTTCAAAACTTGTCTGTGCTGCTTCCTCTCCAGGCCAAGACACAAGAACTCTTTAAGACTGTCCCAGGCCTGATTTCTCCTCCACAAAACCAGTGTTACCCACCCCCAGACTTTCTCTTCTCATTGCTTCCTCTCCTCTAGGTAAGAGGTTTTTTCTCCTCTATTCTGGGTAAAAACTTTCTCCCTGTTTGTTTTGGAGACTCCTACAATAATGAGCTCAGGTTTTCATAGAAGCACAAAAATCAGGAAATCCACCATAATATCTGATAGCTGGTTGAACCACAGGAAGCCAAAAAAGTGAGATTCCTAGAAAAGCAACAAGAACATAGTTTACTCTCTCAAAAATATTATTTCATTCACAGCTATAGTAGAAGAAAACATACAAAATTATGCATGTGTTATGGACATCAGTGAGGGAGCATCTAAGACAGCACATAACCCTTGCAACAGGTTTTGCAAATCATCACTCTGCCATCATAAGAAGGATATTGTTATTTGTGAAATCTCAATTTCCCTGTTTTCCATAAACCTGGACAATTTCCGCCCGACAGATAAAGAGCTTGAACAGTAGGACAGAGAGCCCAGATGAGCCCTGGGTTCATAAATGTGTAAATGAAGCACTGAGCACCTTGTCACCAGAATTTTCTCCATTGACAACAATAGCACTGGCAGAGGCTTGGAGCCACTTAAAGCAACAAAGAAAATTGATCTTGGGCTGATGAGTGTTACAGCATGTGAATTAAAATGATGATGAGTTGAGGGAATTGAGAGGGATACTATTCACAGTTCCAAACTGGGAAAAGATTAAATCAAAATAGAAAGTACTTGCCAGTAGGAGAGAAGAAGCAGGCTTGTTGCTTTAATGGAGAAAAATATGGGGCAGAAGGTGTTGAGATTTAAGAAGATAGATTGAAGTGTTGTCCCTTAAACAGCAGCTGTGACTGCTAGGACCTCTGGGTAATATAAATTAAAAGAGAGACTACAGGCAAGCAATTCTTTTTACCATCAGTATAGCTGCCTTCCACGCTACAAGAATGAGGTCAGTCTCCAACAAAAGATGCCTCAGGGAGGGATTATCATGAATATTCTACTAGGCCTGTCTTGATCACTTTAATTGCTAGGAAATCTGTAGCCATTATAGTCACACAAAAGATCAAGTTCGGGTAAGGAAGGGAAGAGTAAACAAAACATTACCAGGAGACACCACATAATTTAGTTACTGCTATGACAGTTACCTTTTTTCCTGGGTGTGTGGGGATGAGAATCTCTGACCCTTACTTGTCCAGTGAATAACTGCCTTCCACTTTATATTCCATATAACCCATGACCAGAAAGACTCTTTTGTTCTCCTGCCATGTATAAGTTACTAAATATTTCCTGCATAACCGCTATGAGATCTAATTCTTGCATGGGACTGTATGGAAAGACACTGTTCCATATAATTTCCATACATTAACTCATGTAATTGCCACAGCCACCTGAGGTACATACTGCCACAATCCAGAACCATTTCACTGATGAAAAAAACTGAGGCACACTAACTTTAGCTAATTTATCTAGCACTGTACAGGTAATAAATGGGAGTTCTGATATTTGAAAGGTAGGCAGACAGACAGACAGGCAGGAAATACAACTCCAGAATGCAAACACTGAACTATTTTCCCTTTGTTACCTATGTGCCTAACAGGAGGGCTGCAACTAACTTCAAAGCCTGAGCCGTGTTTGTGTAACATAAATTTCCTAATTCATTTTCCCTAAGAAGTAAAGGAGCAAACGAATGCCTTATGCAGATTGTCTTAGTTACTTTTCTCATTGGTGAGACAAAATACTTGACAACTAAGGTTAAAGGAAGAAAAGTTTGTTTAGCTCACAGTCTGTAAAGGTTTCAGTCCATAACCAGCTGAGTCCAAGGCAGGATGGCACACAGCAGAAGGACAATAGTTTATGGCAGTGAAGACAGCAAAAAGAACAAGAGGAGGAGGCAAGACTCTTCGTGTCCCTTAGAGTGTATGCAGGCCACCTGCCCTTGGGCAAAAGTAGCACTCACACCCTTAATGCCAGCCAGAACTATGCCATCCAGTCAGTGGCCTGATTTACTAATCACACGCCCTGAATCCCAGCATCACACACTCTAGATTCAGCCACTTCTGAAAAGGCTTTATGACTGTGTGAGGCTTTGGGGGGGTCATTTAAATACAGACCATAACACACTTTAAAGCTATCCAGTTTGAAATGCCAGAGAATGAGTGAGGAACAAAGCTAGAGGTTCTCTTCCTCAAAGGTCACTGCCAAACCTATTTTAATAGCCATCTTCAACACAATATGTCATCTCAAATTATAATCCATCAAATGCAAGAATATATTTTAACCAATATGTTACTGATTTAGCAAGAAATAATTTTGTGTGGTTAAGTTAGTGTGAAATTCTGTAAGTAGACATCTGTAGCTGATCCACTCTGTTAATAGGTAAGGACATTTGCACTGGCAAAGGACAGATAGGACTTCATGAATAAGTATTAGCCAGGGCTAGCTGGGCGTGTTGGCACATGCCTGTAATCCCAGCACTCGGGAGGCTGAGGCAGAAGGATTGTTGAGAGGTTGAGGTCGGCCTGGGCTAGAAAGTGAGTTCAAGGCCAGTCTGAACTGCACAGCGAGAGTTTGCCCCAAAAAGACCAAAAAACCCCACAAAAACAAAAAGCAAAAGCAGCCTGGTGTTGTGAAACCATGGTTTACTGTGAATTTTTTTGAGAATATTTATGGAAAGGGATGGGGTAAAAAAGTAAGAAAATGGAAATGTGGACAAGCTCAGCAGTGTTGGAACCTGAGATGGGATGAAGAAAAGAGAAGGCAGAAAAAAGAGGAGAGGAGAAAGTCATTTCTACACATAAACTTCTGCATTGTTGAATTTTTATCACAAGGATTACTTTTATAACTGAAAACAATAATACATTACAAAGTCATTATGTATATTCTCTTTTTATTTATTTATTTATTTATTTTTTTATTTTAGAAACATAAAAGTACAAAAACATATTGACAAACAGACACCCATTATCATAGAAAATAGTACAATCACAACTAATCTATATATATTCTCTTTTAAAGGAGTTTTTTTTTTAAAAAAAGCAATAGTGAAAGATTACCAATGTAAATTGAAATTCCATTGGCTCTCTCCTTAAATTTTTTCCAACTATAATAGCAACATCCAACTGAACGTTATTTTACCCTCTGAATATAACTTGGTAAGGGTAAAAGAGAGCTGTTCTGAGGCAACTTTACATTCCCGGGTTAGTTCCCAGCTCCAATCCTTCTCCCCTTCTGCTTCTTACTTTCAGGTTGGTGGCCTTTCTTGCAGTGCCTGTTTCTCACTATGGGCCAGCCCTCTCCATGTAGCTGTGGAAGAAAGGACTAAGCTAATCTTTAAATCTCTACAGCTAGAAGTGTGTGTTCAGGATAACACATACAGACATGCAAGATTGATCAAATGTTATTTTTACATGCTGGAGGAGTCCATCCAGTATAAATGATCACATATTTTTTCTATTTTTATTTTGGATTTTAATTTGTAGAGATTGTTTGGCCTGGAATCAATTTTGAAGATTCAGGTTTAAGTGGGAGCGGGGACACTATACATCCTTCAGTATAGGAGATGAGGAAATGAGAGAAAATATTTTTTAAAGAAAGATTTCTGTAAAAATTGGAAGTTACTTTTTAAAAATCTATTTAAAGTTTGGCTGTGAGATTGCCACCTCTGACCATATGGCCTTGTGTTGCAAAGCAGATCAGTGGCCGGGGTGTCTGTTGTGAGTGTGAGTGTGAGTGTGCACAAGGGTGATTTAAGCCAAATCTGTTGTTACATTAGTAAGTGATTTGAAAATTGAATGTAATATTTTAGTATATTTTTCTCTAGCTTGAAATTTAATTTGTTGTTTGGACCTTACTAATATTTCATTCAAAAAGCTGTGAAAGCTTCTTGAATGAAATATTAGTACTTGGAGATGAATTGTACTTAGAGATGGGACTACCAATCAATTTGATACTCAAGGAAAGAATCATGTTATAAAATTTCATCCTTGATCTGAACAAGTTAAATGGATTTCAGAGATTTAAACTATCCTGTGACCCACCCCCTCAACCCTTACAATTTCAATTGTTTCATTTGTCCTTCTTTCCTTTGACTGCTCGGCCTCCTGAACTGCACATTTCTGACTTCCTTTACCAGTCTAGTCAAACCACAGAATTGTTCTAAATTTCAAACCTGAATGCTGAAATATTTCGTTCTTCTGTTCTCATACTTAAAAATTTAGGTCCCAGATTGGTAGATCCAATTGCTGCTTTAGTAATTTGTAACTAACTTTTTAAAATTGAAATTGTATTGAAGAGAAAATGGGCTTGGACTAACTTGAGAAATGTTTTTCTGTTCACAGTTTATTTATCAGTCTCCTTCAGTCCCCTTTTCAAAAAGAAGTTTGAAATTTATGGAATCAGAAAGAGCAAATCAAAGAGTTTTGAGATAAACTAAGTAAGATGATTGAAGGAAATTAGTGCATAAGTTCTCAGTGAATAGAATTGTAGTGGTAATTTTAAAAAGTTTCTATGCTGATTTTTATAAAATTACTACAATATTCAAAATCATGTTGCATTACTCTGTTTTAAGTCTTACCTTATTCAGAGTTCTGCACAGGGAGTGGTTTTATTTTTATTTGGGGGGATAGTTTGTAATAGTAAGAATGTGTACAAACTGAAACTGTAAATTGTAAACACTGGAAATTATCACTGTGACAGAATATAAACATCTTAGTAATATATTAAAATGCATGTAAAAGGAAGTTACTAGTTACTAGTTGCTGGTTTCATTACTATGAAACTAGTCTTTCAAATCTAAGTTAAACTTTGAGATTTGAATTAGTGGTTAACTGGTAAGACCTTGGAAAACATTTCACATTTCTGTTCAAGTCAATTATTAGTACTGTGTAGCTTACTCAGTTTGGCCACTGCTTTTGATTTAGTAGATTGATTACATGGCATAATATAGTTAAATAACTTGAAAATATTTATTTCTACACATGGCTTTTTAAAAGCATTTACTAGCTGAAATATACAATAAAAATAGGCTGAAATTTTGGAGCTTATGTCCTTTAAAAGAAGAATTAATAATCATTACCTATATCTATGATAAAAGTGGTTTATATAGATAATGCTGTAGTTGGTGAAAATGATAAACATTTAAAATGGTTAAATCTTTTTAATGCATTTGATTTAAGAGAATAAGCATCCTGTAAAAATAATTTTAAAGTAAATAGATTAAAAGTCTCTATAAAATCCCAGAGAGTCTATCAGATTTTTCTGCTTCTATAGTTCCTCTCCTAGAGCATGAAGGTATAGAGATAAATTTTTTAAGAACTGTTAAGAGGTTTATACAATGGAGTACTACTCAGCTATAAAGAAGGATAAACTTGAAACATTTATAGAATGCAATTTGAGACCATACTCATAAATGAAATAAATCCGACTGGCATGTGTAAACATCCTATTTCCTCCTTAGTGTAAGAAACTGAAAGAGTAAATAAGATCCAAAATGTACAATAAATATTGGAAAATGGGGAGAAACTGTTCAAAAGGAAAAAGAAACTAGGATGGGGGAAAGGAGAAAAGAAGGGGGGGAAAGGAAAAGTGTATATATATATATATATATATATATATATATATATCAGCTAAAATAGCTATACTACTAATTTCTATTATTTCATTGTAAAGAAATGTTTGTCCTTATATTATCTGATCAATTTCTCATGCCTTATCTTATAATCTAAGCAAATACTTTGAAGACAACAATAAACAGTCTGTCAACAACTATTACTCTCCTACTATCTTATTTTTGAAACTTTGTATCATTGTTTTTTTCTCTTTAAAATAAAAGATTGTTAAGAGGAAATACCAGACTGAAGGATCCACTAGTTAAAATACCTGAAGTTTCGGAGTGGATGTAACATCCTAAGGAAACGCCTACTTTAAGGATAAGGGAGAAAAAAGGAAAAAGGGATCTCAGTGACAGAGACTTTAAAAATCACTAAAAATAAAACTAGGCCCAATCAAACTAATTTTGCCAGATGATGTCACAAGTTAATTCTGTCAAATCTTCAGTACCCTTGCACGTGGACAACACAGCTGCCCATGGGCCCCCCAACCAACTTGATGCTTGTAGATTCCACACCCCAATCATGGCTACCTGCCAACTTCAGGCTGGTTCTGCATTTTGATTCCCTCTGACACAAGGCAGCAGATGCACCAACCAATCAACCAACCTGACTGTAAATGTGACCAATGCCTAGTGAGAGAAGGTAAGCCCGGAGGGCTGGCAAATCCAGAGGGAATTCACAAACCTGGCCAGCAGGGCCAGCTCGAAGAACAGCCCAGTTGTTATAATGTGATATTTTACTCTGGAAGTTACTCTTTCAAGCTAGAATTTAAAAAGAAATCCAATGCAGTGTCTGCCTTACAGCCAGAGAGTGTTTAATCAGACGGTATTTAGAGAAGGGTTAATTGCCTAAAACTGAGCCACAGAACAAGACAGAACTTCAAGCCAAAACTGATTAGAACAGGAAAAGAAGGTCATGACATACTCATGAAAAGAACTATCCAACAAGATGAGATGCTTATAAACACATATGCACTAAATACCAGTGCACACAAATTTATAAAACAAGCACAACTAGACAGAAAACATCAAAACAATTATAGTAGGAGCCTGCAATGCCACATTGGCAAAAACAGATCAACTAGTCAAAATATCAAGAACGAAATATGAGTTGAACCAAATCTTCAAAGAGATGGACTGAACAGATATCTGCATAGTGTTTCACCCAAAGCAACAGAATAAGCACATTTCTCAGCAGCATAATTGACTTTTGAAAAAACAAGCACAAACTGACCAATAAAGCATACTTAGTAAGCGCAAAAACTTGAAATTATCCTATGCACATCATTGGATTATAGCAAATGAAGCTGGAAATAAAAGGCAAAATAAACCACAGAAATTATGCAAATGTAAAAATTTTATAACATACATTAGAATAATCAATGGGTCACATAAGAAGTCAAGGAGTAAATTAGAATGTTCCTAGAATCAAAAGATAATGCTAGTACACTATACCAGAGTGTATGGGACAAAATGAAAACAGTCCTCAAAGAAATCTTATGTCTGAGAATGCCCACATCATAAAAAAAACAACAGAGGGAGGCTAAATAAATATTCTATTAATATATTTCAAAGTTCTATAAAATAAGAAAACTCTAAACCCAAAACTAGTGCAAAGAAGGAACTATAGAGAATAGAGATATCATACAGAAACGTTGTAAGATTGAATCTGTGGATCCTGTTGTAAATGGAGGAAATTCTGTGGTAAAATACAGGGACAGAGAAGAAATCATCTAGTTCAGGTAAACAATAGAAGTAATCAATATTAGAAGTAGACCTAAAAGCTGAAAATTATTCATGGGGAAGCACCATCCCACTAAAGCTCTCCACATAACCACATACTATCCTTATTCTCCAGTCCCCAACTGGCAGTAACCCCTGCTCCAAAAAAGAGAAGATAAAACAGAAGAAGATGCATTTAACTAAATACACAAATATATGTAAAAAATAAACACAGCTACAAGTAGGAGAATGGGGAAATGAGGAAATAAAAAATCTCCAACTCCTCAAACCCCAGGGCAGAGCAAAGGGTAACAGAGAAGAAAACAAATACCAGACAGTAGAAATCTATGAAAAGTTCTTAGAAGGGAAGAAGGAAATAGACGAGGTGAAAGAGTAAATGAACCAGAAGTTTACATTAATGACACTCAGTATGCCCATAAATAAAAGAATCAAGCAAAATATGAGGAACTGAAATAAATAGACATTTCTCAAAAAAGTACAAATGGACAATAAATACATAATAAAATGTTTAGCATTCTTGACCAATGGAGAAATGCAAATCAAAATAACACTGAGATTTCATCTTCCTCTAGAAAAAATGGCTATCATCAAGAAATCAAATAACAAATGCTATTGAAGCTATGGAGGAAAAGGATCCCTTCTACAATGTTGGTAAAAATACAATCTAGTACCATTGTTTAAATTAGTATGAAGATTAATTCAGAAAACTAAAAATAGAAATTTCATATGACCCATCTATTCCCCTTCTAAGCACCTTCCCAAGTGTTAAAATAAAATGCTGTCAAACTTTTTAAAAACACTACAACCAATTCTAGAAAATGTAAAAGGAGGAAACGTTTGGTTCTATTAAGTTAGTGTTGCTATGATACTAAAATCAGTACAAAGGAATTGTAGACCAATATCCTATATGAATATAAAAACAAAAACATTTAAAAGGTACTATCCAGTAGAATTAAGCGGTAAACAAAATGTCACATACTATGACTATGTGTGATTTATTCCAATAATGCAAGGTTGGTCAACATTCAAAAATAAACAATATAATCCATCATATCTGGAGTCTAAAAGAAAAAAATTATTCCATCACAGGCTACTTATGAAATGTTCAAAGACTTGCTGATCTTGATTCTGGCATCAGGTTACAGCTTCAAAGAAGTTCACTGTAAGCTATGGGAAAGTTACAGCAACAGGGAGAAATCATTTTGTCTCACCAAGCTGTACATCAGAACCATAGAGGTCTGTAGGAATTTCCACCCACCAACTAACCTCTTCAGGCTTGAGAACACATGTGCAGATCATATGTTGTGACTCACAGCCCCAGTCTTGGCATTTGTGATTAGTTGGTGCTACAGTCAAACTCCTTCAGCCTCTATTTCCTTGTTGGTAACAACAGCACCAAGAGCAGTACCTACCTTCAAGGCTTGTGGTGAAGATTAATGGTGCAAGCAGAGTTCCTGATCTCATTCTCATGTCCATCTCTTCTCATAATACTATCTCATCTCAAGGCATCCCAGATCTCTGCCTTGTCTTTATGCCCCTACTATCATAAAAGGCTGTACAGGAGTGGGGCAAAGACACAAAGAGAAGCAGATGTGGCCCCTGGAGGACCTGTTGCTCTCTGCTATTTTCCTTTGAAAGGGTTGGACAGCAAAAAAAAAAAAATTGTTCCATATCCTCTTTATCCATGTGCTGTCATGTTCTCATATTTCTCCCTACAGATAAATTCAGAAAGCACGTTTACATTGAGTGTTTGAAAAGAGTGTTACTATGTAGAATCAAAAACAATATCTGTACCTCAGAATGGAGCCAGCAGTTTGAGACAAGAGATCTCCCTAGGTCCCTCTGAAGAGCTCACGTCATAACTATGCCATGACCTTAAGTATATCACCTCATCTAATCTGGCCTCTCATTTCAAAGAGTTTCTCCACCAGTCTATTCTTCCAGCCTCCAGGGTCTAGGCCAGAGAATAATGTAATTTCTGTCCAGAAAAACTCTTAATTTCTACAGGGTAAATACTTTGCAGAATTATTTTACAGCATTCATGCTGCAGGCTCATCAGAATTCTAAATTAAATCACTACATTCATTTCAACTCAGTTAAGCAAAAAATTCACAGAGTGCCAGGCCTTGATCAAGGCTTTAGAAGTATATATTGTCACATGGTAAGATATCTTCATAGCTAGAACTAATGGGCTTCAACACCAGTCCTCTTTAGCTCTCTGCATGGTGCCCTCTTTAGCTCTCTGCCCATGGCTTCTCTAGCTTTGATTCCCTAACCTGTTTGTGCCTTGAAGTGTGAAGATTGAATATGTTTTTGTCATTAAGAGACTTTGTGTGGTAGCTGGCACAGAAATGTAGGCTGTGGTAAGTCTTCAGTCTTTTTGCTCAGCTATCTCAATGTTGAAACTGTCTCTGGCTTTATCTGGTGCTCATGTAACTGATTTCTACATAGTCAACTGTTCACAACACATGCTTTTTACAAAGATAGACAAAAGCTAAGCAATAAATTTTGGACTGGGAATGCAGACTTTGAAGAACTCATGGAGAAGAATAGAAAGAATGGAAAAAGACTAATGACTCAGAATGTTATGCAAGAATCCCCAAATCCAACAAATAGTGTCTCCAATTTTTAGCCTTCTAGAATTGAAACCCATGTACTCAACTACCTAGAAAAGTATATGTAGACCAGTGGTTCACAAATGAGAAACATTGCATATTCCACCTCCGAGAACGTGAGGACATATCAAGAGATATTTCTGGTAGTCACAACTGAGGGGCTATGGAATCTTCAGGTAAAGGCCAGGGATTCAGCCAAACATTGCCCAGCACTTAGAACAGTCCGTCCAACAAAGAACTTTCTGGTCCAAAATGTTGATGCTGCTGAAGTTGACAAACACGCTCTAGAGCAAAATGGGTAATACTACCCATAGCTTTGTGTTTAAATTCAAGGTAGAACCCAGTTTTCGAGACTGGCAACCCTGGATTAGAATAATCATGCTGTCTCTTACCAGGCACGTGTCCATGGAAATATGCATATCATCCACGAGCCTTAGAACATGCCTAAGGGAAGCATGAGTTAGAGAAGTGAATACTGATGCCTAACTTAGAGAATGGGTATAAAGAGTTAAGCATTCTGTACAGTGCCTAACACAGTTCCCCTGCCATACCACTTTCTTCCTCCTGAGATGACTTTAACCTAAATTTAAATGCCCTAAAATGCATCGGATTGTCCTAAAGAGCTTCTGCAAAGAACAACATGAAGGCAAATAATGGAAAGAAGCAATGAACCTTACTGAAGTGTTGCAGGCCCTCTGAGCATGGTAACATCAGGAGTATTACCTGGGTTTCTGGGATCTCTAAGTTGTGCCTGCATAAAGATCAGTTTGATTGAAGAGAAAGAAAGCATGAAGATTAGTCTATTAGAAAGAATTACAGAAACCGATATTGGTTCTGATCCTCAACAAACTGCTATTTGTGTCCT
Source organism: Dinomys branickii (assembly GCA_004027595.1). Classification (NCBI taxonomy): domain Eukaryota; kingdom Metazoa; phylum Chordata; class Mammalia; order Rodentia; family Dinomyidae; genus Dinomys; species Dinomys branickii. The sequence goes on along the minus strand of PVLD010023237.1, from coordinate 8,603 downwards.
GTGAGAAAAATGTGTACCTTTAGTACTGACTCACATTGAGGTCATGTGAGTTGAGATGACCTCCTGGCAGGTCAAATTTGCATATGAGTCATTTAGCTTCCATCTTCCTAAGAATTCCAGTTGTTTAAATTGTCTTACTCTAGTGTTACTAGAAGATTAATGAGTTAAACTAGTTTACACTCAATCTGGTACATTGCTGAGTAGAGGACAAAGTATACTGGTAGACTCTCCCAGTAGCTCATCCTTTCTGCCTGTGAACGGCACACTTTTTTTCCCTTCATAGTTCTTGGGCCACATCTAGACACAAGTAAATCTGTGGTCAATGGCAGGGTTATTTGGCCTGAAAGGGACCTCAAGAATTAACAAATCCATGTGCCTTCACAGCTGGGTCTGTAGTTCGCAAGGATTTCATCTCCACCATCATCTACTTCAATATGAAGGACCGCTGAGTGAGTACCCATAGGCACAATACTGAGGATGCTGAAAATGATCATCTTCCAATTGGAAAGGTGCTGATTATGCTGTGGGGAGAGCAAGAGTTAGACTCTTACTCCCATCCTGCCACTTATGTGAAGAGGATCTTAGTCTCTGTGAAGAAGAGTGTGGTCCCCTGTGAAATGGGACTCACCATAACTTCTTCACTGCCCTCTGACTGATGTCACAACTCACCCCATTTCTTCAAATTCCCCGTGTTGTCTGAACTTTATGTTATCCCACACCGATTTTATTCTTTTTTTTTTTTTTTTTTTTTTTGGTGGTACTGGGGATTGAACTCAGGACCCTGTGCCTGCTAGGCAGGCGCTTATTCCACTGAGCTATATCCCCAGCCCTCCCACACCGATTTTTACGTGACAAAAGCATTTTTCCTTTGAGCTCTTAAAGGATGAGATCAAAGCCCACACCACAAAATAGACACACTGTTTTTTACAGACAATAAATCCCCACCATAAGACTGGGTAGAGGAGGTAGTGCATAGAATCAAATCCAACCATGCAAATAGTCTACAAGGACAACCTCCTTCTACCTTCATGAAGCTCTCTAGCATCACCCAAATAGAATAGGCTGTGAGCAAGTCTCTTCCAGTGTGCTTGTTTTCAGAAAGAATTTCCACTGCTTCTTTCTTGTCATTGAAACTTATGTATATAATGTGATCCAATTAAAAACTAAAAGGACTACTTAGGGAATAGTATAAAAGAAAAACACAAATTTATTATCTTTGGAGAATAAGATTAGGAGGTCTGAATGAGATTTGATTTCTGTTATAAAAGTGTCTCAAATACTGGTTATAACAGCAGAAAATTTTCATATATTAATACCATTTCTGTATTGTGTGACATTTGTACATCTTCCATGAAAAGATATTTATCCCACAAAGGAAAAAGGAAAAAAAGACCTAAAATTAGAAAATTAAAGATGTATCTTATCAGTTAAATGTACGAAAACTTAAATATTTCTTCCCTTTATGTTGCATAATTATATCCAATTTAAGATTTTATTAGTAACTGCTTAAAAGTTTCCTTTGACACATTTAAAGTACTTTTGATGCCACACATTTTAAGGCAAAGCCACTTGAAACATTTTTAAAAGGCTTTATACTAAATATGCTCAGATTCACCAGTAATCAGAAATTTAAATTAAAACAGTGGACGCCAGTTCTCTATCTGATAGGTAAAGAAAAATACAAAAAAAAAAACAAGAAAAGTATTTGGAACACATGCCTCTATTATGGTAATGTTATAGTTTGTGTCTGGATGTCCCCGCAAAGCCTCCTGCAGTCATGGGGTGGACTTCTAGAGTTTATGATGGATTCGTGGTCTAGTATTGGGATTATGGGTGTTAGTGCTACTCCTGCCCTGGGGCAAGTAGTATTCATTTGGTATAAGGGAGGGAAAGAGGCTGCTTGCTGCCCTCCCCTTTGTGCTCTTGCTGCTTTTGCTGTCTTACACCACCATGAACTGTTGTCCTCTGCCATGTGCCACTCTGCCTTGGAGACATCTGAGTATGGACTGAAACTTCCACAAACTGTGGGCTAGATAAATCTTTCCTTCCTTCATTTTTGGTGTTGGGTGTTTTGTCCCAGCAATGAAAGAAAAGTAATCAAGACAGGTTTATATCTAGATATCCCACCAAAGCCTGCATGTGCTCATAGTTGGGTCTTTGGGGAGGTGATTAGACATGAATATGTGAAACTCATCAGGGGATTCATCCACTGATGAATTTGTAGCTAAACATGATATTTGGAAGTAAGGCCTAGTTATAGGAAGTAGATTAGGGGAGCATGGCATGGAAGGGTGTCATCTGTGTCTTTTTGTGCTGTCCAACCCTCTGGGGAACCTGCAAGAATTTATACATATGGGGACCACTTGTTGGCTAATTTGGTCAGGGAGACCTGGTGTAGTTCCAACAAGTAAAATTCAGTTTGGCCTTAGATGTGGATTTAGGATTTCTCCCAATTTTGCTAGTAAATCTCTCTCTAGCAAAAGAGTAGGACACTGTGGAGCAATTAGAAATTCACACTTAAACATTTGGCCTTCAAGTTGACACATCAGAGGAGGAGTAAAGAATCTTTGACTAGGGGTCCCCTCAACCCCAGCTATGGCTAGAAAGAAGTTTTCCAGAGAAGGAAATCAAAACAGAATGAGGGTTTAAAGCATTACCAATTCCAACATCTATAATCTTAGCCTTTCTTTTTTGTCTCTCCTTTAAGTCCCAATTGTTGAACACAGAGAGAGTCCATGTCCAGCAATTGGGCCATAGATGTCTTTGGCCCCATTTGAAGTTTTTATAGCTTATGCTGAATATCTGGTGCTGATTGACAGATGAAATGATGTCTTTCTAGTGCTTCTCCCTCTCTAGAAGTTGGATCTATATTACCATATTTATTGCCGAAAACTGAAAATAGACCCAAGTCTATCACCATGCACCAAACTCAGGTCAAAATGGATCACAGACCTCAACATTAAAACAGAAACTCCAAATCTATTGGAAGAGAAAGTAGGTAAAAGTCTTGAGGACATAGGAGTAGGCAGAGAGTTCATGAACAAAAATGAAACTGCAAGGGAAACACTTCAAAGAATCAATAATTGGGACCTCATCCGACTGAAAAGTTTTTGTACATCTAAAGAAATCACCAGCGAAGTAAAAAGAAACCCCACAAATTGGGAAAAAAATCCTAGCAGGCTGTCCCTCAGACAAAGGTCTTCTATCTAGAACATACAAAGAATTAAAAAACGTGTACCTGTCCAAATTCAAAGACCCAATCCAGAAATGGGCATCTGAGATGCATACACATTTCTCAGACAAAGAAATACAAATGGCAAATAAATATATAAGAAAATGTTCTGCATCCTTAGTCATCTGAGAAATGCAAATAAAAACAACATCGAGATTTCATCTCACCCCAGCAAGACTGGCCAGTATGAAAAAGTCATCCAATAACAGATGCTGGCGAGGCTGTGGAGAAATAGGGACTCTATTACACTGCTGGTGGGAATGCAGACTGGTGCAACCACTGTGGAGAGCAGTTTTGAGATTTCTCAGCAAACCAGGTCTAGAGGTTCCATTCAAACCAGCTACTCCCCTTCTGGGTATTTTCCCAGAAGACCTGAAAACATCATATCACTCTGATATAAGTGCACCCATGTTTATAGCAGTGCAACTTGTAATAGCTAAAATGTGGAAGCAACCCAAGTGTCCATCCACAGAAGACTGGATTAAAAAACTGTGGCATTTTTATATAATGGAATATTATTCAGCTATAAAGAAAGACAGTTTTGGGGACTTTGTAGGCAAATGGTCAAAATTGGAAACCATACTCATAAGTGAAATAAATCAGCGGTACATGAGCAGGCAATGCATTGTGTCACTGGTGTAAGAACCTGAGGGTGGGAATATGAACTAAGAGACATGAAGGAAATCTGTTCAAAAGCAAAGAACAGATGGAACGAGGGAAAGGAGAAAAGAAAGAGGCAAAAATGTATGTATGTATATATGTAGATACGTATGTGCAGGAGGGCTAACATGGTTCTACTATTGTATTATGTCACTTAATGCTAAGGAATAGTTGATGACTGGTTATTTGATCAGTCTTGTATGTCTGTATGTGTTATCCTGAGCATACACTTTGAAGATATCAATATGCAATGCAGCAACTATTGTTGGTTTTCTGTTGCTTTGTCTATAATTCAATTTTGATCATACTGTTATTGTACTACTTTGTGCCTCTTTGTTAATGCTTTCCGGTTTCTTTTTTTTTTTTTTCTGTTGTTGATGTAGTTCTTTTTCTATCACACTTTAAAGGAAGGGAAAGAAGGGGAAAGGGAAAAAAAAGAAAAATTATATATATTTTAAAAATGTAAGAAATTAAGTATGTATGTACAGCATATCTTACATAGATGTACTACTGACTTAGGTCACTTTATAGTAAGGAACAGCTGATGATTAATTGTTTGACCAATTTTGCATGTCTGTACCTGTGTTCATGAATATACACTTCAAAGTTATCAATAGGTAAAGCAACAACCATTGTTGAGCCCCTGTCACCTTGTCTGTAAATCAGTTTTGATTGTACTCTTTCTTATGGTACTTTGTGTCTGTTTGTTAATATGTTTTTGTTCTTTTACTTAAAAAAAAAGACAGCTGGATTTTCCTCTGTGCCCTATATCACCTCACTCACTTTATCATGGTTAGCAGACTTTGTAATGAATCGTTTTATCCCCATGATAAAAGCAGCTAGCATATTTGACATAATTTTTAGTCCATAAGTAGTATTATAGTCCCGGTGTGGTCCTATTGAACGGACAATATCCTCTCTGTGGTGGTTTCTTTCCATTTTGAAAGCACATTGCTCATCTGCATAGCTCCTCACCTTTTGTATGATTCTTCATCTTTCATCTTGGGTACAGCAAGTGGGCAAGATAAATAGGACCTCTTTCCAGGATAAATCAAAAGCAAGGGTCAAAGACTAAAACCCATCTGCAAGCTAACTATGGTCTTCTGACAGTTGGCCTAGTCATTCCTTAAGCGCTGGACATCTACTACTGAAAAGGGAAACTACACTCAAGTATTCCCTTCCAACTCTGGGAGCTCTTTGAAGGGTAGGATAAGTTGTGAAGTAGAGTAGTAAGAAATATCATTTCATGTTAGACCTAAGGGGCTTAAAGTTGTCTGTGTATACCAGAGCAACTGTGCTGGGATTTAAAGCTGCTTGATAAACATAACGAGGGGGCTGAGAAACACTGGGTTCCTCTGGGGAACTGGGCTCTGATAGACCTCCTGAATCACTAGGAGGGGCTAGGCCAAGGACTATAAGGAGGAGATTAAAGACACCTCCCAGTCTCATCAATCAGGTCACAGAGACCCACATCCTGAAAGACAAGTAGGGGACTCAGGACAAGCTCATCTAGAGTATCTTTCTGCTCCTTAGGGGCTGTTCTAAGTATCATAGTTTCTGAGCATGCCCTATGATAGAGGTACAAAAGCCTTCACTTAAGACATTTCATTTCACCATGTGTGTTTTAAGCAGAAATGCTGTAACTGGAGAATAGTCTCATAAAGTGTCCCCCTATATTCATCTCTCACCACCTTCCAGGTCATAGGGAACACAAACCATACTGCAATAGTAGGTAAGCTGTTCTTGTTTCAGACTGTCAGAATCAAATCTTTCCCACTCATCAAGGATATGGCCTAATGGTCAAGACAGTGAAATCTATGTGGTGGTGAGGTCCAAGAGGTTTCCCATTGCCTTGTCTTGGGACCTATAGAGGGAAAGAAACAATTAGATCTTGACTCCTTAAAATGGTGTCCTATGCACATAAAAAACCAAATAACCAATAACACTATTGTAATAGAGGACCTAAACACCCCTTTGATGCAAAGAGACAGGTCCATTGGACTAAAACTCAGCAAAGATATAACAGACCTGAGCCAAATGTGAGAACAAATGGACTTAGTAAATGTATACAGGGTGTTCCACCCCACAACATCAAAATACACATTTTTCTCAGCTGCACAGGGGACTTTCTCTAAAATAGACCACATTCCAGCCCATAGATCATACCTACCTAAATGCAAAGCAACTGAAATTATCTCATGCATTTTATCTGACCACAGTGCAATGAAATTGGAAATTAATGACAAAGGGAATTCCAAAAACTCCATAAACACTTGGAAATTAGACAATAACCTCTTGAATAACCAATGGGTCACAGAAGGAATTTAAAAATACGTACAAACAAATGAAAATGCAAATATAACTTACAGGAATCTGTGGGATACAGTGAAAGCAGTCCTCAGAGGGAAATTTATAGTGATGAATTCACACATAAAGAAAACAGAAAGAAAGCAAAGAAATAGCCTAATACTGCACCTCTAACTTTTAGAATAAGAAGAACAAGTCAAGCCCAAAGCCCAAAGAGGGAAGAGATTATAAAGCTTATGGCAGAAATTAATGCAATTGAAATGAAAAAAACTCTTCAAAAATTAAGTGAATCAAAGAGTTTGTTCTTTGAAAGAATAAATAAAATTGATAAACCCCTAGCTACCCTTATCAAAAAAAGAAAGAAAAAAACTCAAATTCATGCAATAAGGAATGAAAAGGATGAAATCACTACAGATCTTACAGAAATTCAAAAGATCATTAATACCTACTTTGAGAATCTTTACTCCCATAGGATAGAAAACTCAGAAAAAATGGACAGATTCCTAGAAATGTACGAATCACCAAAGTTGAACCAGGAAGATATAAAAATGCTGAACAAGCCAATATCAATTAATGAGATTGAAAATGTCATTAAAAACTTACCGACAAAGAAAATCCCAGGCCCTGATGGATTCACAGAAGAATTTTATAAAACATTCACCAAAGATTTAATGCCAACACTCCTCAAACTCTTCAATGAATTTGAAAAGGAAGCAATTCTCCCTAACTCATTTCTGGAGGCAAGTATTATACTGATACCAAAACCAGAGAAGGACTCAACCAAGAAAGAGAACTATAGGCCAATCTCCCTAATGAGCATAGGTGCAAAGATACTCAATAAAATACTAGCAAAGAGAATGCAGCTAATTATAAGGAAAATTATACATCATAACCAGGTTGGATTCATTCCAGGAATGCAGGGATGGTGCAATATTTGCAAATCAATTAATGTAATACACCATATCAGTAGAGCCAAAGACAAAAACCACATGTGATCATCTCAATAGATGCGGAAAAAGCTTTTGATAAAGTCCAACATGAATTCATGTTAAAAACCCTAGAAAAAATAGGAATAGATGGCCTTTACCTCAATCTAATCAAAGCCATCTATGACAAACCAACAGCCAACATCATACTAAATGGACAAAAACTGAAAGCTTTCACTTTAAAGTCAGAACCAGATAAGGATGTCTACTGTCACCACTCCTATTCAACATAGTTCTGGAAGCATTAGCCAGAGCAATAAGACAAGAGAGAGAAATAAAAGGAATAAGGATAGGAAAGGAAGAAGTAAAACTATCACAATTTGCAGATGACATGATACTTTACATGGAAGACCCAAAAAACTCCACAAGAAGACTCCTGTAATTAATTGACAAGTTCAGCAGTGTAGCTGGATACAAAACACCCAAAAATCAATAGCATTCCTATACACAAACAAAAAACAGACTGAGAGAAATTAAAGAAACCATACCTTTTACAACAGCATCCAGGAAATTGAAATATTTAGGAATCAATCTAACAAAAGAAGTACAAGATCTATTCAATGAAAACTACAGTGCTCTGAAAAAAGATATCAAAAAGGATTTCAATGAGTGGAAAATTGTTCCCTGCTCATGGTTAGAAAGAAGCAACATTGTTAAAATGGCCATACTACCAAAATTGTTGTACAGATTCAATGCAATTCCCACTAAATTACCATTAGCATACATCAAAGATCTAGAGAAAATATGCCTTAAATTCATCTGGAACCAGAAGAGACCCAGAATAGCAAAAGCAATCCTGGGAAACAACGACAAGTGAAGTGGAATCAAAATCCCTGACCCTGAAATTATACTACAAAACTACTGCAATAAAATCAACCTGGTACTGGCTAAAAACCAGACCTGAGGGTCAATGGAACAGACTGGAAGATGCAGCCAAAACCACAAACACACTCAGCCACCTAATATTTGACAAAGGGGCCAAACAAGCTCACTGGAAGAAAGATAGCCTCTTTAATAAATGGTGCTGGAAAAATGGGCTCGCCTCTTGTCAAAGACTGAAAATAGACCCAAGTCTATCACCATACACCAAACTCAAATCAAAATGGATCACTGATCTCAATATTAAAACAGAAACACTAAATCTATTAGAAGAGAAAGTAGGTAAAAATTTGAAGACATAGGAGTAGGCAGAGAGTTCATGAACAAAAATCAAACTGCAAGGGAAACACTTCAAAGAATCAACAATTGGGAGCTCATCTTACTGAAAAGTTTTTGTACATCTAAAAAAATTACCAGTAGCGTAAAAAGAAAATGCACAAATTGGGAAAAAATCCTGGCTGGCTGTCCCTCAGACAAACGTCTTCTATCTAAAACATACAAAGAATTAAAAAACATGAACCTGTCCAAATTCAAAGACC
>PVLD010023236.1:0-27797 GCA_004027595.1 Dinomys branickii | reverse complement strand
GTATACTTCACTATCTTAGTTGCCCAGGTAATAGTTCCTGTTGCAGTTCTGGTTGCTTGTCTCTTGGAAATGGCTGGTCACTGTGATGCATACCCAGCCAATATGATGCACACTGGATAAACCAATCCCAAACTGACAAGCTATTCTGCCTCTGTATTTCCTGCTTGCTTATCTCCTATAAACCCTCAACCACCAGAGATCAGGACCTGATATTCTGGGAGTGATCCTGTTCATGTCCAATGAAGTAAATAAATCTGCCTCCAAGTCCTGGGTGTTTATGTGTGCCTTCATATCTGGTGAATTGGTCAGGAAGACCAACCATGCTGACCTCTTTGGGCATTTGTTGTGGAATTGCAGACAGAGCAAGGGACAGAGATTTCTAAAGTCCCCTCAGAGGTCTAGAGGAGGATTACTGGCTCCCCATTCTAGCAGATCACATCAAACCCCAAAGTGAGGAGGACACAGTCTGTCTGTCTGACTGCCTGCATAATTCTAGTAAGACCCTGAGGGGCACCCCAGTTAAACAGTCAGTCCTACTCAGTTCAAGTAGAAGAGCTTGATCATCTCTTGTTAGTTAAGGCCACCCTCAAAGGAGTAGAGGGTTGGAATGTGTAACCTCTGAGTGCCTGCTGAATGACTGTGTGAGGGAGTGGAACAGACCTGTCTGTGCACCAGGTCTGGGAAGCACAGGTGGCAGTGACTGCTTAGGCCCTCACCTGTGGTTCAGTGGCAATCAATATATGGCATAATGGAGGCCTCACGTCCTCCTTAGCTAAGTCACATCTAAGTCCCAGTGAGGGGCATGATTAGGTAAGTATCTCTCTGAGAGGTACCCACCCTTTGCCTGCTGCACCATCATTCAAAGGTACATAGCACACATGTAGGAAGTTGGAGATGGGAATTAATTAGTCATAACCCATAGTCCCTGACTTCAGGAAAAAGGGTACTTACGGAGTTAAAAAATGAAACCAAAACATTCCCTGAGTCTCAAAGGAAAAAGAGCCCTATGCTTCCTGAGAATTCTGCCTTGGCAACCTTGGCAGCTGCTGCGGCTACTGCCAACAGTCTCACCCCCTTCTCCCCACTCATCTACTTCCAGCCAATTGGACTGGTTCCAGCTAGCCATTGCCTGCATTTGGCCACAGAGCCTACCCCTCCATGCACCTATCCGGGTCAGATGGCATCATCTAACACCCATCAGAGATGACTGCTAGAACTTCTTTCTGAGTCCATTCAACACAAAAATGTCCACATTTTGACTGAGGACCTATACACCTTTGTGGACTGCTCTAGACTTAAAAGAAGCCTTCCTCACTTGTGAGTTGCTCCCATAAGCCCCTTCAAATGGGAAGACCCTGAGATAAAAGGCAAGCTCACTTGGACTCCCTTCTCACAAGGGATTAATGACTCTCCCACTATTTTCAAGGAGCTCTAACAACAGACATGGCCAAGCCACCTGTACCTTTTCTGCAAGGATTCTCTATCCCTTTCAGCTCTTATCACAGTCCCCCCCGGAAAACAGTATAAACTGTCAAACTTCTAAAATACACCTCTTCTGCCTGGAAAGCTAGTTCAAGATCTCTGAGCTGCCAATTCCTCCATAATTGTCCTTCATATACATTGCCTCATTCTTCTGCCACCCATAGCCTGCTGCTACAGCTACATGGACCTAAAAATTGCCTTCTTCTGCCTCTGATTGGCTCCTGTCTGCCAGCCCCTCTTTGCAACTGACCTGGACTCAACCTCCCAGAAGTTCAAAAACTTATTCCCTCCTTAAAAAGCACTTCTGATTAATTATACTAAAGCTGCCTGCTGGAAAGACACAAAAGCTCTGCTACAGTATCTAGCACAACCTGGTTTTTAAAAACTCTGCAGAGGGCTGGGGATATAGCTCAGTGGAATAAGCGCTTGCCTAGCAAGCGCAGGGTCCTGAGTTCGATCCCCAGTACCGAAAAAAAAAAAAAAAAAAACTCTGCAGATTTCTTACAGCTGCTGCCTCCTATAGACTCCAGATCTTTGAGTTCACAAAAACAATGGTGTTTACTGAGACAGTCAGCCCCTGAGAGGACCCAGCAGCCTACCTGTGCAAATACTTAGATCAAGTCACTGAGGGCTGCCTCCACCCCTTGGCCTTTGTACTCTGACAGCCACTGTCCTCCTGATCAAGAAAGCTGCCAAGCTCACCTTTGACTGAGATCTAACTGTCCAGACGCCACATGCTATACTGGGATAAATTGTTCTTAAAATGTGGACCCCCTGACAGATGCTGAGTACACCCTATTTTCAGGTGGAAGCAACTCTCTGAGGAATGAATTCCAACAGGCTAGATATGCTGTGGTCACCTTGGACAAAACGATTTTGGCTAAAACCCTCCTGCAGGAGTGATCTTCACAGAAAATGGCTTCATGCTGCATTTGGAAACTTGCCATCAATGACACAAAATAATCCAGTCTGGAGGCTGGGCCCCTCCAGGGATGAGAAGGACAGTGGCTAGTACTCCCCTGCCAGAGTGATGTTACAGAACAGACAGGCCCAAATTATGTCTCTTCCTAAAAGCAATTTATGAGAAAACTCTGTAATAAGACACCTTGGCCAGGGTCCATCCTGGGATGGGATTGTCCTAGGATCACGGACAACCCTAGTGTTACTGCTGCAAGTTGGACCTTGTTTCAGAAGATCACATGTAATATTCCCAGCAAAGATTTGTCAGGAAATGAGAAGCGGGGTAAATGTAACAGATGGTGTTACCCCCAGCCAGTGTACTTCAGTTTATTAGGTGCCCAGGTCATAGTTCCTGTTGCAGTTCTGGTTTCTTCTGTCTCTTAGAAACAGCTGGTCACTGTGATATATAGCTGGCCAGTATGATGCACATTGTATAAACCAATTCCCAGCTGACAAGCCACTCTGCCTCTGTACTTCCTGCTTGCTTATCTCCTATAAGCCCAGACCACCAGAGATCAGGGACTAATATTCTGGGAATGATCCTGATCAGTGCCCATCTACATAAATAAATCTGCCTCCAGATCCTGGGTGTCATTTTGATGTTCCTTCCTGCCATTGCACATGGACTGAAACTTCTGAAATCATAAGCCAAATCAATATTTCCTTTGAATTATTGCGGGGCATTGTGTCCCAGCAATGAGGAAAGTAAGACAACCACTCACTAGCTGAGTGGTCTTTGAAATCATCCTGATATTTATTTTTTTTATTTTTAAAGATGGAGAATGAAAACATGTTAACAAACCAACAGACATAAGCAAAACAACACCCAAACAATAGAAGCAATACAGAGTTTTGGAAAAGGGGATAGAAAATTAACAATAGATATTATATTACAGATTTTACACGTGGTTATCTTCAAATTGGTTACTCAGTTAAACAAACATAGGCACTTAAGGTTGATCAAACAATTAAACATTAACTGTTTCTTCCAATAAAGCTATAGAAGTCAGTAGTACGACTCTCTCAGTTACTCTGTATGTGTACGGATATATATATATATATATATATATATATATATATGTGTGTGTGTGTGTATTTTTCCCTTCTTTCTTTTTCTCTTTTCCCTCATCCCAGTTGTTCCCTCTCTTTGAACAGTTTCTTTCCCTTTCACAATACCTATTATACCTGTCAGATTTTATTTACCCTTTCAGGTTCCTATACTAGTGAGACAACATGGTATTACACATGCAGCTCTGATTTATTTCCCTTATGTGTGGACTCTAGTTGCATCCATTTACCTATAAAAGCCTCAAGTTCATCTTTCTTTAGAGCTGAGAAATATTCCATTATGTAAAATCATCCTGAAATTTAGTCTCCACATCTCTTAAATGAGGATTAACCTTAACCAACCCTGTGACCAGCACAAGAAGTAATATGAATCAAGTACTTGGCACAGTGCCCAGCATATAGTAATTTCTCAGTAAGTAACGATAGTGGCATGGCAGTAGCTATCAGAGAGGTGCTGGATGCTGATAAGCAGTGTTAAATTACAAAACTGACCTCACGTGATTGACTTTCTTTATCTGGAATTTTATGGAAGTAGAGTAAGAATTGCACACACATGAGGAGGATAAAAACAGAGAACCTCATTGCTCACACAATGTGCTGAGTTTATTAAACTGAGCTTGGTATTTAATTAAATGGTCTCAGCATGCTACATGATTTATAGTGCACTAAGAGTTTTTTCATTCAACCCTGAAACCATATAATGCAGCCTAAAGAAAGTGGTTTGCTGTATTCTGTCACTCTGCTCACTTTTCTCAGTTTTATGTATAGATAAGAAATAAAAAAGGCATCATCTCTCCAAGAATCTTATGCATTTTTCATATATATGTGGCATTAATATACTTTTACTGGAGTTTTTTGAGTCATATTTATGACATTCTACCATCTGCAAGTGAGGTTCCAACTAGAAGGAAATATTTATATACACCAGGGAGTCATACATAATTTAATATTGGAGTGGAAAGAAAAGGAAAATGTTCAATATGTAGTACAACCTCCCTTACAAGGATATATATCTGAGTAGGAATTGAAGATCAAAGTTTTCTTCTTAAGCAATAACAAAACAATATAATTTGGATTTTTTTTCCTTTGTTACCTGGAAAACCAAGGAAGATTTTATTTACCTCTGAAGTAAGGGAAAAACTAAAATTTTTGTTGAAATATTTAGAGGTAAAGTTTTAATAAGGCACTATATATTTTTCAGTTCCAATAAACTCTAGCAACAGAAAACCTGGTACATGTTATCTACATAATAATAAACATAATCTTATTCCAGCAATCATCACTGAGTTTCTGTGAGTTAGTGTTTGGCACCTTTAATGCAATAGAGAATAACACATTCTCACTCCTGGCACCTCCATTTAGTGCATTATTGGAAAATGATGTTATCCAAGAACTTTGCAGATTTTTACATTTTTAATTCTGCAATTTATAATACTTGCTAACAGCATCACATTTTTTAATTAAAAATGTTTAACTTTATGAGAATAAATAATGCACTCATTTAACAATATAAATTGATGGCAGTATAAGACACCAAAAAATGAGCAACAAAAAATTTTAAAGTGAAAAAACATAATAAAAGTTTTCTATAAACTTGGATTAAAGCCAGTAACAATTATGTATATATTACACAAATATATATTGCTTCTTTGTCTTTTGGCTAAGATCAAGTGTAGTGTCTGTTTTTATCAGTTTAATGTTATACAAATATATACATAAAGATTGTCATTAATGCTGTTTGCAAGTATGTCCACTTCTCTAGAAGGACGTATAGGAGTCCTATTAGTTCCCTGGGGCTGTCCTAACAAAGTGCCACAGGAAGGGTGGCTTCAAACAACAGAAATGTATCCCCTCACAGCTGTGGAGGGCAGAAGTCATAAACAAGATGTTGGTGGAGAAGGTTTGGTGTCAGCACTGTGAACCTGCTCAGACTTCTCTCCTGGCTCCTGGTAAGGCTTTCCTTGAGGGCGCTGCCCTCCCTGAGCCTGCACCACCTTCCCAAAGCTTGCTTGTCTCTGAGTTCTCATTTCCCCTTTGAGCAAGGACACCAGGCCCACTGGTTCAGGGTTCATCCTAAGGACCTCGATTTGACTAGATTACTTTTATGAAGATCTCATATACAGATCAGATCACATTGCTGGTAGCAAGTTCAAACCTCAACAGCTTTGAGGGAATCCACTCAACCGGTAGTGTACAGGTGGTCTTTTCCAGCCCACATTGAAATTTGGCCTGATCATTGGATTCACTATGCCCAACCAAGTGTGGACAGAACTTGTGCCTGTACCTTTCCTTCTTCCTGCTAAGGGGCCATGGAAGTGCACACTGGAGGAACCTCGGTCAGCCTGAGTCCTTGAATCCCTACAGGGACCACACTCTACCTGGAGATTAGGAACCAGAACTACATCTACCTTCTCTTAAGCCATTGAGGTTTCAAGATTATTTTTTCACTGCACTGTAACCATGCCTGTTCAGGCAGATATAAAAACAGGTAGCTGCAAGTGGAGTGAAATTATGCAGAACCTGCTCTGACTCCCTTTACACATGTAGTAGTTGAAAAAAAAATGCTTGCGTGTTATAAAATTGATCACAAAAGAAAAGCAAGGGAAACAAAGCAAGAAAACAACATATACTAGCATAAAACAGTAGGAAGGAGCTGCAGGCATGATTACTGGTACATGATACTGATCAGAATTAAATAAAGGGAAAGTCTACAGCATGCCTAAAAAATCTGAGTTCCCACAAACCCCTCAGCTTAGCCTGATTCAGAAATTAAGAGAACCCAAGAACATCAAATTGGCTGCTCTATCCAAGTGTTAAGATTAGAATGAAATTAAAGTTTTAGTTCTTTTCACAGTTTTTTATTGCTGTTTTAGTAACATCTTAAAACAAGAACAAAGAAACAGTAGAGAAAAACTTAAAACTCTGGTGCAGTTCTTCCTTAAGTAAATTCCATCATTCCCAGCAGTACCACCTCAAGGTCAGGGATAGCAGAGGGGACTTACCATCATGAGAAGAATCTCAACGAGAACAAGAACCAGTGAACCTCCATGGATTGCCCAGAAAAGGGGTACAAGTGGTATTCATGCCAAAGAAACTGTATTTGCTAAAATTTTAACAGGATGTGCTCATGTCTGACTTTTAAAAGTTATTTGTTATATTTCTCACTGAAGGACTATGTCATATTTTTTATACTCATACTGCAGATTGATTTTCATACAAAAATAAGCACTGTAATAAACGATATACAAGAGCTTCTGTTTTCTACTTTCAAACAAGCTCACTAAATTCTTTATCAACTCAAAGCTGATAAATTTGTAAATTTGGGCTCATGTGATTCTAAGCCCGAGACATCACTGAAAATCAGACTCTTGTTTAACATGCTATTTTCTATGAAAAATAAATTCATCTGAATGTCTCAGAGATCAGATTCTTTAATGAAAAAGAAAAAGAGGAAAGGAGTGGCAGAGGGGGAATGAGGGAGAAATGGAGGTTACGGGAAGCAGAAGGGCATCTTTGATCACAAGGACAACTGCACTCAAGCCAAGACCTCAGTGGAATTACTTGGGTCTTGATTTTGATTTAGAAGGAAAAAGACCTTGTCAAAACAATCTAGTCAAATCTGGTCTCTTTGATCCAAGGGAAAGAAGTCTGGAAAAAAAATTTATGCTAATGAATCTTTTGAAAAGTCAGCCTTGGACACTTTAGCAATGTTTTTTGAATGTTCATTATTTTGCATCTCTGCAGTTTACGTATCAATCTGAAAACCCGAATTGCATATTCACATGTGAAGAATATGTTTCTAAAATATCTTCTTTGTTTCAGACAGTCAGCTTTATAAATACAAAACCAATCATCTGCATTTTGCACCCCAACACGTCTGCCGATACAGACGTGCACATTCACACTTGTGCATGCGCACACAAACACGCACACACACACTCTGTATTGTTGCTAGTCCTATAACTAAAGGCAGATTCAAACCTCCCCAAGGGACCAAGAAAAGAATCAAATCCAAGAACAAAGCATTATACACCAAAAACTTTCAGAAGGGTGCTTGCTTATGCTGGTAACACTCTAAAGAATACGTGTGAGAAAGCGTTTTGAAGTTTCCAGACAAGGCAGAAAAGAATGGAACTTCAGGTCTGAATTTGTCACCACAGGTGCTCTTCGCAGAAATTCTGGATCTGACGTCCTTCTCAGTATCTAGGAGTATTCTGAGTGTGCTCAGCTGCTGCACAGGAGTCTTGACCCTGTGTTGGACCACACTAAGTGAACACGAAACGCCAGAAATTCCTCAGTGTAACGTCCTGCATGGGTTCCAAAGACCCTGGGAGACAGGGACACCAACACATATCCATAACCTCACGGTGCATGCTCACTCGGCTCTCTGTCCCCCAGAATGACCACTTGACACCAAGCCCTCTGAGCGCAGTCCTAGTATCTAGGAAAAGCTCTTCAGTCACCAGTCTACATAAGCTAGAAGCCCCATTACAAAGGGTGTATTAAAATGAGCTTTCTGACTTCTAGTGAGATTTAAAGGATGCTGGCAAAGGCCTTATGTTCCAGCCGCAAAGTAGGATAACATTTACAATAAGCAGCAAAACAAGCAACCCAAATGGAAGTGACCAGGCAATCATTACCTCACTGAAAGCCTATTTAAATTTCTAAGGAAGCCATACAGGTAAGCTCTGTAAAATTCTGATGGGACAAACAGCAAGTAGAGTTCAGACACCGTGATCCCAGTAAGTTTCCCCACATATTCCAAATTTATTTCTCAGTTTCTGAGCCAATAGCTGAAAGGAATCACCTCTGGGACTAAAAAACCCTCTCCATTGGTTCACTGGCCCAAGAGTGAGATGGAAGAAGGTCAAACAGAAGTCTGTCCACTTCCTCCTTTCTCTGCACTTCAAGACAACTCCAAAGCATGTATGCTCATGCACGTGTGCACACACGCGCACACACGCGCACACACACACACACACACACACACACACACACACACACAGAACAAGACTAAATACTCTCCTGGGGGAATTACAGAAAGAAATATCATGATCAAAGATTTATAAAGTGAAGTGGTGGTAACCCTATATCCCCAGCTAACTCCTCCCGCGTGGCCAGTGTAGAAGACAGACAGGTCTTGGGAACAGAAAGTGAACTTTGAGAAGCCGAATCATGAAGGGATAATCAAGAGCCCATGTTCTGAAGTGGCCTCTTTACAGGAGCAAAGCAGTTTGGGTGTGGCATCTGAGCACAGCTCTTGATCTGACGAGTGCTTCTATTGTACCCTAAGATAGTGCTGGCGGTTAATTTCTGTCAATTAGCACAGTAGCAGGAAACTTTAATGTTTCTGCTCCACAGTTAGAAAAATTAGATCAACTCTGTGCTATGTGTCAGAGTGGAATGCACAGGGCAGGGTCCCCCATACAGCATGCTGGTTCCTACTTTGATGACCTCATATCATGCTGACAGGACCTGGAGATCAAGAAGTAGCAGGTGCTCTAGAGGCCCCTGAGATGTGCATGCCAGAGAGCTGGGCATAGCACAGGGAGAGTCCTGGGTGCACTTGCTGCACTGTACCTCCACTCTGAAGTGAAGGTCAGGTTCCTGGCTCTAACATTAAGAAAATCACGCAACATACTCTTGGTCTCTTTGCATCTGGGATGCAAAATAAGTCAAATTGGGGTAATGTTCAGACACACTTACCAAGTGACCTGAAAGCCCCTGACCTTATGAGAGACCAACAGCTAGACAAATGTTGCCTGGCTGGGTGGACAGTAGATGGATTCCACCACAGGGCAGACAGTACACAGGCAGGAGTTCCACCATCAACCTATGACTCAAGGATTCAAGGAAACCAAAAGGTCTCAAGCCAACCCTTATGTTATGTGGACACTCTTAAGAAAAACTGCTAGGGAAATCATAAAGGAAGCCACTTGGTCTCCCAAAGTTGCATCTTCACCTGTCGGTTCTATCTGTAACCATGCACCTCCAATGCTGCCTCTCCAAAGAGTCTTTCAGGTCTTCCCAAAAAGCACAGGGCATCTGCCTTTGACTACTTCAGAGGACTTCCTGATTCTTCTTTCATCACAATGTTCTGCATTGTAATTATGCATGAATTTGTCCTCTCGTTGTAGAAGAGATAGAAGGCTCTATCTCTCAACATGCTATTATCTAACTTTCATTTTATTCTTTACTAATATTTTAGGCTTTTCATATAATAGAAACCATGTAATTTTTAAGCTTGTGTGTCCAATTTTTTTCACTTAACACCATGATCTCAAGGTGCATCCAATTTCCTACAGATGGATCAAGTCTTTCTTTATGACACAGTAATATTCCGTTGAGTAATTACCACAATTTTGTTACCCATTCGTCTGTTGATGGACATATGGGCTGCTTCCAAGATTCAGTTATGATGAATTGCACTACTGTAACCATGGATATGTGTGTATCACTGTAATATGATGACTTTAACTCTTTTGGAAGGTACCCAGAAGGGGAACTGGAATTTCCCCTGGGTCAAATGGAATTTCTAGATTTCTAGTTTTGGTTTTTTGTTTTTGTTTTAGACAAAACTGTTCTGAATCCCATAATGGCTGCACTAGCATATACTCCCACTAACAATGTAGAAGTACTCCTTTTCCTCAACAGCCTTGCCAGCACTTGTTGTTTGACTTTTTTGATGAGGACCACTCTTTCTGGGATGAGATGGAATCTCAGCATTGTTTTAATTTGCATATCTCTAAGGAGCAGCAATTTTGAACATTTCCTCATGTACTTATTGGGCATTTTTATTTCTTTATCTGAGCAGTGTCAATTCATTTTACTTGCTCATTTTTATTAAGTCATTTATTTTGTGGAGTGGTAATTTTTGGAGTTCTTCACATATTCTATATATTTTTCTTTTGTCTGAGGAACAACAGGCAAAAATTTCTTCCCATTATGTAGGTTCTTTCTTCACACAGTTGGTTGCTTATTTTGCCATGCAGATTTTTTATTTGATATGATCCTATTTATTGACTCTTGGTCCTATTTCTGTGCAGCTGGGGTTCTGTTTAGAAGGTCCTTGCCTACACCTATGACTTCAAGAGTTTCACCTATTTTATCTTCCAGCAGTTTAAGTATTTCTACATTAACATTTAGTTCTTTGATCCATTTTCATTTTAGCTTAGTACACGGTGAAACATATGGGTCTACATTCAGTCCTCTGCACACAGATAGCCAGTTTTTGCACTAGTATTTATTAAGGAATTTATCTTTCCTCTAGCACAAGTTTTTGGCCCCTTTGCCAAAGATCAAATAGCAAAAGATGCTCGGGGTTATTTATGCACCCCCTGTTCTGCTCCACTGAGTCTCATCTTTGTTTTTGTGCCAGGATGATGCTGTTTTTTTTTTCCACTGTAGCTTTGTAACATAACTTCAAATCTGGGATTGCGATGCTTTCCGATTTGTTCTCACTCAGGGTTACTTTTGCTACTCTGGGTCTCTCCTGATTCCATGTGAATTTTACGAATGTTTTCTCTAGTTCTGTAAAGAATGCTATTGGAATTTTGATTGGAAATTCATTAAATCTGTATATCAAATTTGGAACTAGGGTCATTTTGATTCTTGGTTTTGCCCATCCAGGAATACAAAATATCTCTCCATTTCCCTCTTCAACCCCTGCTCCAGAGCACTGTAGCTTTCACTGTAGGGACCTTTCATTTCCTTGGTTAATTCCTAAGTATGTAACTTTTGTTGCTATTTTTTCTTAATTTCTTCCTCACTGAATTCATTTTTAGAAGTATTTTGCATGCTTTTCTTTACGGATAATGAAACATTCAGTAGGTAGCCCCAAAATGTTACTGACTGCAAATGTTGAATGATTCCCACAGTGTACATTCGCCACTAACCCATGAGGCCATACACATTCTGCATGAAGAAAAGAAGTTAACCCACCAGTGACAAATACAGCAAAAGAGCTTCCTGTCAGCAAGGCAGGAAAACAAGCACCTGGGAACCAAAACTCAGCCACAGTTCTTACATTTCCCAGCCTCTCTGACATCCAGGTCTTCTCATGTGACTTGGACACCAACCAACCGAGCATAGCTGCATTGCATTTGGAAGTAGATATGTTGTCTTAGTCACTTTCTCATTGTTGGGACACGATACCCAACACCATAGTTTTAAAAAGGGAAGGTTCATTTTGCCTCACATTTTCAGCCCACTGCCCACTTGCTCTAAGGCGG
Organism: Dinomys branickii; assembly: GCA_004027595.1. NCBI lineage: Eukaryota > Metazoa > Chordata > Mammalia > Rodentia > Dinomyidae > Dinomys > Dinomys branickii. The sequence goes on along the minus strand of PVLD010023236.1, from coordinate 16,056 downwards.
AAGAGCACAGAGGAGGGGCAGGGGGAGGAAGAACGCGCATGGCACGGTGACCAGCAAGCAGAGAGAGAGGCAAGGAGCTGAGAAGGGAGATACACCCTTGAAGGTCCGCCCCCAGCAACCCGCCACCCCCAGGCAAGCCCCACCACCTACCCACAAGTCAGCTGTCAGCCCCATGGCCCAAACCTCTTCCAAAAGCCCCACCTCTGAGTCTCTTCGGGGACATATAGATTAAAAAACACTGTAACACAGGAGGACTGGAGATAGTGGCCTCACCTGGATCTGCTGGCTGGTTGTTAATAAAGGACTGTGGATCCCCAGCTCCAAAACCATCAATACACAGCATGTGTTCTGCGCTGTTCCAATGTTCTTTTCCTTCTTCCAATCTAATCTTGTATCATTTAACTCGGTCTGGTACATTATGTTTTCTGTTTATCACTTTGCATTTCCTAGAAAAGACAGAAGCCTGTTAATAAAAGGAAACATAACTTGTTTTCATGGAATCTAAAATGAAAATTTTGATTAAATTTCTTTGACTCATTTATAACATGTTATACCATGGCACTTTTCCTAGATAGGAAAATGTAATGCACTTTAAATTATGCACTTCATAAGAGATTTTTAAAAATCAAGACAAAAATTTTATGCACTGAACTCTTTCCACACAATGTAGAGATTGTACTCATTATTAATGACTACTTGGTTTAAATGTGTAGCAAACATAGCAGCCCTGTTCTTTTTCTTTCCTGGACTTCATTGATGATAACCTATAGTTTTTATTATGTTAATAAAACATCAAAATAATTTTAATCTTTCATAGTGAATATGACATATTGTACAAAATAATCACATCAGATTTACTGGCATAAAAGAATTATCTGGGCATGGTGGTACACCCCTGTAATCCCAGCACTCAGGAAGCTGAGTCAGGAAGATTGCCATGAGTTCAAGGCCAGCCTGAATAGCAAGACCCTGTCTCAAAGAAAAGAATACATATATACCCGACAGAGAACACTTGCTGTTACCATCCCTTCAAATGAAGTGACACTAACTACATTATAGATACTGCATTGCAGATACTGAATTTGAAGCACATCTTACGCTTGCCGGTATCACACTCAATCAGCTTCCCAAAGGAACCCAGATCTTCATAATGCTCATCACTTAGACCCAACCAGAAACCAACTGTGCTGCCTATGTGGCAAAATGCAAGCTTTTGACACCAGCATTTGATGTCTGTAAAAGATTTGGACAGCTGTTTGTGCAGACTGCTGGTCCATGTCCTTGCTTGAACCCATGTGTGGCAGCCATGCCTCGTGTGCGTGTCTCTCAAAACAATCAGCAGTTCCTAAACGGCCCTCTCTGGGGTTCTGAATAACACTCTCAATATGTAATGCCTTCAGTTCAAGAAATGCAAAGCCCTCTGCTGTCCTAAATTGTTATGGCGAGAGTATATCATTACCATATTTCATGGGAAAGAAATGTAACATATCACACCTTAATGTAAATGTCAAAGCCTTGAAGTTTTTATTTTGTGATGGGGTCTTGCTAACTCACCCAAGCTGGGTTCCAATTCCAGTCCTGTCTCAAGATAAAAAATAAATAAGAGGCTGGGGATATAGTTCAGTGTAAAGGCCCTCTAGGTTCAATCTCCAGTACCTCAACAATGACACATCTAAAAATTTATTCCAAACAAAATCTATGTTGAAAGATGGTATCAGACATAAGCATAAAGTATGTTGATGTAGCATTGTATATAATACTAAAAAGATTAGAGAAATAAAAATGCCCCATAGTAAGAGACTAATGATTAAAAAAACTTTGGTACATTTTCAATACAAAGCATACTTAGCATCCATTCAACACTATGTCATGGAAAAAATATTTCTTAGCATGGGAAAATTTCATAATATGTTGTTCAGTGACAAAAATTCAGGTCACTTAATTACTATTTTGCTTAAATGTACGTAAAGAACAGGCAGAAATTGACTTCAGTGGCACCATACTTCCTCCCAGGCCCCTCCCTTACACAAGCCCTTCCAAAATGGGGCATGCCCCCGTTCAAGCAGAAAGCAAGTGTCCCAGATTGGGGAGCATCCTCTCTGCCTCGGTCTTTGAAAGGAAGTTCAAGAGGAACCACTGCAGGCTTCCCAGTCTACTTATGCTAGGCCAAAAAGCCACCAACCTTACGTAGCATTAAGACTCTGTCTTTGTCCCGAAAGAAAAGGATCCTGAACAAAATGTCAAAGGACGTAGGCTAAGTAGTACAGGAGAAGGTCTTCTAGCTCATGAAAATTTCTTTTTTAATGTCTAAAGATGTGTTAGCTTTCTCTCACTATGATAATATAACTGTCCAGAGAAAGGTTTTTTTTGGCTTATAGTTTTCGTGGTCTGGCCTACACACAGAGGGCTCCTTGGTTTGAGCCTGTGGCAAGGCAGCGTATCACAGCAGGAGCAAGTGATGGAGCAAAATCACATATCACAAATTAGGGAGCAACGAGAAAAAAGAAGTCCCCTTCAGGGCCATGTCTCCAATGACCTGAAGACCTCCCACTGGGCCCCCAAACTCCCCACATTTCCACAACCTCCCAGTGACGCCACTCTGGAGAGCAGGCTTTCAATGCAAGGACTTCTGCGGGACATTCAATACCCACGGTATAGCAGTAGGCTGAGCACAGTATAGACTTAAGAAATTGTGGTACGATCTAGGTCTGTTCAAGCAAAAAGACTCTGTTTAGGAGTGATGATTTGTATTAACTTTTTTATAGTGATGACAGAATGGCGATGTTTAAGAAAAGCTTGTCTCTGCCATGGAGCTCAAAACTGAGAAAGTTAGTGGTGTAAGCCTATTCTAATTGGGGAGAGGAACTTGACTAGGAAAGCAAAAGTGCAAATTGTTTGCAAACATTTACCCAAGTCCAGTTTAGCCATCAAGATTTGCATAAGCAACTTTGTTTCTCTCTTATTCAAACCAGAAAACATAGATACATGTTTAAATTTTTTCTTTGTTAGTAAATATCAACAACTGAGGCAGAATTTGTTATAGCCCTGTGTGGTAACAGGTAGATTAACGATGATCTGTTTGATAGTTACCTGACTCACTCTAGCCAGCTCCAGCTTTCCTCAGTTGTGAAAGGGAATTATTTTTCACATGCTCATCAGGGACTATATTAAATCTGTTTGAAGAAATGATGCCATTTCCTGGAAGACAGAGGACATTTGCTCTTTTGGTTGAGAGTTTCAGGAGATGATATAATTCTAGAGAATTTCAGCAGAGAAGAAATGTCTGAACCACAAACTAGAATTTTTTTAATGGTTCAAATGCCCGTTCTGGTTGTTTGTAGATGTAAATTTTAATCTATTTCACCATTCATATCTGTCATAATCACTTCCCTCCTTGCTGAGACAAAACACTGGACATCCGCACTTTAAAGGAAATGAGATTTATTTGGTCTCAAGGTTACAGTCCATGGTTAGTTGGCTCCAGGCAGAGGTGTAGGGCCCTGGTGAAAAAGAGCTGCTTACTTCATGGAGACCAGGAAGCCGAGGGAAAAGACAGGCACAGGGGAAGGAGACGCACCTTTCCAGGTTTCACCCCCGTGGCCACTTCTCACCAAGGTCCCCCTCTAGCCACGCATTCCACTCTGACCTCTTCAGAGTATGAGTCCACTGCTGAGCACAGCACCTCTGTGATCCAGTCACTCTCCAAAAGCCCCACCTCCGAATATGTGCAGCTTTGGGGGACATTGTAGATCTAAGTGAAATACCAACATGGTAGATCTCTGATAGGGTGGTTTGTTGTTTGGTTGGTTTTTGAAGATTTTGTTTGTTTCAGTGTTGTTCTTGTTGCTGCTGCTGCTGCTGCTGCTGTTGTTGAGATGGTGATGGAGACTGCTATGAAGCAGCTCTGAGTAGAATTTATTCTACTTATTATAGAATTTATTATATTAACCGATTGGTTTTCCGTGTTTACTTGTGAATTGTCCGAACCTTAGACACCTTGTCTGGAGATGGGCAGTGGACTCATAGTACATGAACCTCTATGAGTCACTGGTCACTGCTGAGACCTGTATTGACCTGTGAAGCTGTGACACCTCAAAGGACAAGATAAGGCCATAGCTGAAGATGTTTGGCTCCAACCCCAAGTAACTAAAAGGCAACTACAGGGGCAGGCTCCACACTCCTACAATAAATGCCAACCTGAAAACGAGGTAGTTCTCCTGACTGACAGAATTTACTACTTGGGAAAATGCTCCCAAGGTCCTGCTCAGATTCTCGTGTTTTCTTCAGTATCTCCCTCTTTTGTCTGAAAACCAAATAAGGGAGAAGTCTTGGTCTTAACCCAGAGAATTTTGAATTCTGTGAGAGGGTTGAACCCTCCTGGAGCCCAAAAATCATTTCTCACTTATTTAAGTCTTTGCAATCCACTCGTTGGGGAGATTATGGGCCTGCTCAGCCTGCAATAACTTAGGGTATTATTAACATGATAACAGGGTCCCACTGTGTAGTGCAGGCTGGCTTCAAACTCACAGCAATCCTTCTGCCTCAGCCTCCCAAGTGCTGGGATTATAAGCATGCATCACCACACCAGGCTCTGAGAGGGTATTTAAACCCCACCAGAGTGAAGTATTTATGTGACATAAGAAAATGAAAATATAATGTATGATGAAGAGTAGAAATAAGGGTGTAAAAATGAGAGTGTAACTCTGTCCTTTAAGATTTTCTTGTTCTTAAATAAAGAGTATGTGTTAAATCAAACAGCCCACTAAGCTCAATATTCACATAGTGGGAGTTTAGATTCTCCTCGCTGAAATTTATCACATATAGATGTGTACCTACCAAATCGTGCAGACCAAATCCCCCAAAGCAGCTAGACCCAGAGGATACAAAAAAGTCCCATTGACAATTACAAGACCAACCTGGGGTTCCCTGAAGCCTGCAGGAGACCTAGTTCCTGTTCTCCCAGGTCTTGAAGCCTCTCCCCCAGGCACTGAAAGGCCGGACTGACAATTCCCCTCTCTTACGACCCCCTTCCCACAACACTGGCCCACCACAGGGTCCTCTCAGTCCCCACCATCCCTGGGCTAAGCTAGGGCAAACCCACTAGGGCTACATCTTACCACCAAGTCCACAAAGTCACTTGATTTCTCAGTATTTAAAGGGGCATAGCTTACTTTGTTTCATTTAATTTATTGTTAATTTATGTTAAAAGAAAAACTTTAGACAAAGTTATAATTTATTTGGGTAAAGAGTGGTTAATCAGGCTGCACTCTGAGAAAGCTCTGCCCAAGCAGCGTGAGTGATGGCTAGAAAGGAAGCAAAGTGCCTACAGACAGCTGTTCCTCCCCACTCCTGCATCTAGGTTGGGGACTCAAACATCCACAGATTAAAAGCACCTGGGAAAAACATATCTGTCCTGGACATGGATGTACTTTTCAAGTCATTATACCCTAGACAATATAGTATAACAGCTATCTACAGAGCATTGCAGTGTACTACATATTACATGTGACCTAGGGATGCTTTTAAAGCGTGAGGGAGGATCATGCAGATTCTATGCAAATACTGTGCCATTTTACATGAAGAACTTGTGCACCTGCAGATTCTAGTATCCTAGGAGGGTCCTGGAGTCCTTGTCCCATAGATACCAAAGAACAACTGTAACTGATTGGCTGTCACTTTATGTGGGTGCTGTTCTATGCTGTATCTAGGTATAGAACCAAAGGGTATTGGCTTGGCTAAGACTGGCTTCAAAATTAATCACCTACAAGGAACACCTCAAGATGAATTTGGGTCACAAACAATCCCAACCTGAGAGTCTTTTATTTCCTGTGTTTTAGCATTTCTCACCTAGCTCTTCCCCTAGGCCTTCAGCTAAGTCCGTGGGAGGGCAGGGCTAGATGGCGATCTGTGTTGCACTGTTAACCAGGCACGGGGGTAGGGATAGGGTGGATTCTGACAGACAGCACCTCCAGTCCGGACTTCACCCTACCACAGTGTGAATCCATGCCCACTGATAGAGGCATTTGGACTTTACAGGCAGAAGTGAGAGATTAGGGGAACAGACAAGGTAGGGTGCAGAAGAGATGTCTGTTCCCGATAATTCTCTCCCACCACTGGAGTACATGGCATGGGTATTTAAACACCACGATTAAGAGCCCAGGTTCTGGGAGCCACTCTCTGGGTAACATTTTGACTCTTCTGCTTTCTCATCTGTGAAAATGGATTATCATGATGACTGACAATGATTTTAAATTCTCACATAGAGTAAGCCCTCAGTAAGTGCTCCTAAAGAGAAAAAATGCTTTGTTTTGCTTATGCTATGAGCAAATGTGAACATTGCATACATAGCTTGTAAAACCATCTGGTATAGAGAATGTCACCTTTCCAAGGGACAGATATCACTGAAAACTGTGGGTCACAGAAGATCCTCAGCCTTTGCTCCCAACAGACTACTTTATACAACAGAACAATTAGTGCAGCTTGCCTGAGGAAAGGAAGTAAATTGCAAAATGGAGGATATTTTGCTTTCAAAAGGAAAATTAAGCCAGTTGTACTGGCCCCCACGTGGAATCCCAGCTCTCTAGGTGGCTGAGGCAGAAGGAATGGAAGTACTGGGCAGTCTGGGCAATTTTCTCAAAATAAGAAATAAAAACAAAAAGGCTGGGCAATGTAGCTCACTATAAAGGCCTGGATTCAACCCCTAATACCACAAAAAAGTCCAAAAAAAAGTAAAAAGAAAATGAAGAAGAAACAAAGATGTGACTATTACTTTTGACATCACTGTCTTAGTCTATCACATGCAGAATTCAACCCAAACATTTGAGTGTAACTCAACTTTACAACACGAGCACTTATAAATCATTAAAAACTACACAGCAAGAACAGTGTATGTTTACCTAGGAAGATAAAAATCATTCTCTAATGCTTCTGATAACAACCACAGCCATGACACAGTGTGAAAATAGAAGCCATTCTGAGATTCGTAAAAAGCATCCACGCTTTGAGGACGTTAACCAGCTGCTTACTACAACATAGTATGATCTCTAATGAATAGATTTTCCTGACTTCTGCAGAGATAAAAATAAAATGTCTTGGTCACACAACACTAGTATATTCTGATTCATTTCAACCTATTTCCTTTTGAAGACTCTTCTGCTATACTCAAGTTTCCAGAACTTCTCCTCTAAGATACAGGCACTTAAAATATTTTTTTAAAAAAGCTTTCAGCTTCTCTCTGGTTTACCAATTAAAGCTTCTACTCTTGGAGGGAGATGGTGACTTGAGCCCTGATAGTTCACTTGACTTCCTTCACCTTATTATCTAAGTATTATCACAGTGGTTAGTCACTTATTATTCCAGTAACTACCATGTTCACGAAGTGCTGCTCCTAGCAATATCGCCCTCTCGCACTTACTCATAAATCTACTTCAATTCCCTCTTCTACTTCTAAAGAATGCCCTGTTCGCTGGAATGGGTTACTTGTCTAGCACTTTGGCACAAGACTAAAAGCAAACCATGCTTTTTCAAGCATACTCTGTGAAATACTAACCCATCCTGCAGGATGAGAGGGTGGGGAAAGAATTTGATGATCAAATAAGAGTACAAAATACTGTAAGTTGCACCTTACTGGTATCATATTTTTTTAAATGAGAAGTACCATTTGAAGAGAACTTGACTGTTCTGCATTGAACCCTTGTACATATTTTCTGTACTACAAAATTCTTCTTGTGTTCACACGGAGTCTCTACAAACATCCCAAATAGTGTGATTTCTGGCTTGGCCATCAGGAAATGTTGGGTTCAAGGGCATGAAAGCACAAAGCAGTAGATTCCTTGGAGGATGTAGCTGCGAAGCCTCTGACAGTTCTAGGCTTCTCGAGAGGAAGAGTCCTCTTTTATTACTTAGTAATGGGCTGTCTGAATTCAGAAAAAATCTCTGGGAACAGTGAATTTGTATTCTGCATCCATTTCAGCCAAACCACTACTAATCTCATTTTAGGTGCTAAGTGTTTACTACAGTCTTGTGAGCACAACATCACTGCCTCATTTTTAAAATAAAGAAACTGAGTTCAGAGGAGTTCATTCACTTATGCAAGATCATGTGGCTCTCAAGAAGCAGAACCAAAGCTTGTCTGTCTTCAACACTGGTATCTTTCCTAATACCTTAGAATGCAGAATTAATGATAGTATTCTGAGCACCTGTTACAAGATTTACCCCCTCTGTTCAACCCTAAAGATATGCTGTTCAGAAAAGTGGACAGGACTCTTCCCATTATCAAAGGAAGAGCATTAGTCAGATGACCGCAAATATGAGCAAGGCACTGTGCTCAGGATTCATGGCTCTTCTCTGAAGTCAGAATGACCCAGGAAAGGTCAGTGTTTTCATTCAGTGCAGGATATTGAGGCAGCACAACAGGTAGCTGCATACACTCTCGGAAGAAGACTTCCAGAACTGCTTCAGAGAGTAGCAAGAATGACAGGGAAATGTGTTCATCGCAAGGGGATGTATTTTGAGGGGAATTATTGGTAATGTATCTTTTACTTCAATAATTTTTTAAGTTTAAATACCCCACCACCTATTTTGATGACACATTATAGTAGACACACCAGAAATAACTATTAGTGTATGTAAAATATATGCTTCAAGAACTGCAGCTACAAAGCCTCCCAGTGCCCTTCTGTTGTACTATGCCAGCCAAGATGCCATGATAATCTTCAGGGAAGGTGCCAATGGCTTCTGCCCCCTCTGCCACATTACAGCAGGGAATTTTCAGCATAGCCCCTTCCTGTAGCATTTCCCCATGCACCACTCACTTCAGAGTGAGTCAAGAATTGACTGTGACCTATGGAAACATAGGAGTGTTGCTTTTGCTGTCATTCAGGCAGAATCGTGTACAGCTTTGTGTGTGTGTTTCCCTCTTTAATAGATCAAACAGCAGAGGAAATAAAAACTGATGGAAGCACTTCAAAGCTAACAAAAGGAAGACGTTAGCTTGACTCTGCACCCCAGCACAGTTTCCCAGGAGCCCCACAAAATGAACCACAGACCGGGCAGACAGCTTTTATGAGTGATGAGGCCCATTTCAGACCCAACACAAGGCAGGCACAGAAATGCAGAGCTCCTTGTTAAAACACCATCCAGAGACCATGAAAGATGAGACTCAGAGTTGAGGATGTATTTTGTAGCACTGGTTTATGTCAAAGCCAGAGAAGACCAAAGAGATCACCCACTCCAACTCAGACCCAGTGCACCTGTGTCCTGCAACCAAGTCACAAGGCCTGATCTTGCTCAAAAATACCCAAGGGGATGTCTCCTTGTGCTGAGTTTTGGTGCAAATTCTGATTGTTAGGGAGCAGTTTATTCCACAGAGTTAAAATTCTACACCTCTGACCACTTCACTCAGTGGCTGCTCTAGCTGGAGACTTTTACCCTGTGCTTCCTCAAGTCTCTCTTTGCTAGTTCATAGTCTTTCTGTGGGTCACATATTCTCCAGGCTCCTTTCAGTTCTGATCACCTGTGTTTGACTTACTTCAGTTTGTCGATAATAATCATCTCATTCAGCAGGAAGGCAGAGTAAGAGACACAGTGGCATCTTGGTTTTCCTCCTTAATCGCTATCAAATCCCAGAGTACCAAGCAAGTGGATTTGGCTGGAAAGGGTAGGGAATCAGGAGACAGTGAACTTCTACCAGTTCTAGCTTGAGCGTTAGTATCAAACAAAGTGTATAGAGTGAATCAAGACAAAATTTTCCATCAGAAGTCATCAAGTACCAGATCTGAAGAGCTTCAAAGTAGCACCAAGGTATGATTGTGCCGTCTTCCTCCCCCTACCACAATAACAATAATAACAGGCAGGTAGCTGAGGAACATAGAGAAACTTCATCTGAGAAGAACAAACAAAAATAACAACTAGACATTTATTCATGGAAAATAGCCCTGGAAGAGATAAGAGGACTCTTAAGAATCTGCAGCAGCAGACTCAAGCACAGAACAGAAAATAAATGCATGGGAAAGGTGGCTGGGAGCTCAGAGAAGCTGACACATCTGAGTTTTCCAGGAACCAGGTAGCATGGCAGCAACCAGTATCACCCATGTGGTGAATGCACTGTGGTCCCCAGTGGTGAACATATGGAAGATGCCATCTGCCTTTGTCAGTGAGGATCTCAGCAGCGCCAGAGGCAGCACTGATTCCAAATCTGCCCTGCAGAGGACTCTCCTTGTGGCTGGGTTCAGGCCCAGTGTCCTATTCAGTGATGGAAGCCAGCAGCTTTCACCATGAAGGTGACCAAGCATGAAGGACTGGAGAGAGGGAGTACCTTCTGTGCCCCAGAAGGACCCTAATATTACCACCTGCAGATCCGTGGGCCTTTGCGCCTCTGCTGCCCACACTACAGTTCCGGCTCTGACCCTAAATCAGTGCAACTGCAGACTAAGGGGGCCAAGACTACAGCACCACAGACTGTGAGATTTCCACCCTGGACCCCACTTCTCAGCTGCTCCAGGCATCTGCCATCACCCATACCCCAGACCCGGGTCCTTCAGCTACTGTGAAACATCTTCACTCTCTTGTCTGACACAGCATAACACTAACCAAAATATTAAAGCTACTTAATGTCCATTAACAAATAAATGGATTTTTAAAACAAGTGATCACACACAAACACTCACAAGCATAAATATACACACACACACTGGAATATGGCTCAGCATTTAGAAAAGAAGGAAAGACCACCATTGGTGATGATTTGGGTGAATCTGGAGGACTTTATGTTAAACAACTTATGATCTCACACAGTAACAGAGTGCAGAGAGTGTAAGGGTGATCAGCAGGGGCTGAGATGGGGAAAAAGGAGAGGAGTTGGACAAAGGTACAAGTTTTCAGTTGTAACACTAATAAATTCTGAAGACCAAATGCACAGCATGGTACTTGTTAGGGCTTGTGTCTAGATGTACCCCCCACAACCTCATGATGTCACAGGTGGGGCTTTTCAGTGGTGGCTGGATCCAGTATGTGTGATGCTGGGATTAAGTGTGCGATGCTGCAATTAAGGGTATCTCACTCTGGGTGTGAGTGTTACCTAGCCTAAGAGCAAGTACCTTGGGTAGAATATAAAGGATAGGAAGGGGGCTGGTCTCTTGCTATTTATCTACTTTGCTGCCTTCCGCCTGCCATAATTCTGTCCTCTGTGATGCCTCTCTGCCATGCCACTCTGTCTCGGAGCCACCCAGCTACGAAATAAAATCTCTACAAACTGTGATCTACAATAAAGCTTTACCCCTTTAACTTTGGGTGTTATGTATTTTGTTTCAACAACAAGAAAAGTAACTAAGATAGTATCATAATTAATAGTGATATGTTGTATGTGTGGCACAGGAACACTTGCAAAATCAGGGTAAAGAGAATTATTTTTACTACTCACCACTTTTCAGTAAGACAGAGTATTTCAAAATTTCAAAATTTAAAATCATACACAATTAAAGAAAATGTTGAGACATATTTAATTCAATGTGAGGAAAAAAAAGGTCTCTACATAGAAAATTACAGTACTTTGGTCTGGGCCAGGCATGCAGAAACAGGTGGTCTATAATCACTGCCAGGGAAGCCTGCATCTGGCTTCTGCGTGAGTGGCTGGCAGACATGGAATCAGTTGGTCTACAACCTGCTGACCCTGTCGTTCATATCTGGGCTCTACCTTCACCCCGAACTACCTGGGGTCACAGGACTAAGTGGTTGTGATGACACCCCCTGTGTAGACCATTTCTGATTCAATCTCATGCCCTGAGCAGTCAAGGAACCCTGAATCAGATTGTCTGTGATCTGATGACACTGTGGTTTGCATCTGAGACCTGAGAGAACTAGGTAAACTTCACCAACTGCTGGAAGACCCCAGACTAAGCAGCATACCTCAGCAGCCACTGAGGGGCAAGTCTGGCCATCAAGAAAACTAGGGATGTTAGCAACTTTTGCTGAGTGGACAGGAAGGAAGAAGACTGAGTGCTCTGCCCCCAAAACCAAACATGACAAGACAAAGGACTAAAACGCAATCTCAGAACTCCACCTCACTCAGAACAAGTTCAGGAGTCATCAGCATAAGAGAACTTGGTAAAAACACTCCTGATATTGCTGAAATGATTGCAATGTAAGTAAAGAAACAACTCCATCAGGCCATAGAAGACATGAGATCAGAAATAACCTCTCAGGTAAAAAATGAAATGACAACAATAATGAAAGAATTGCTCAACACATCTAAAGAAGAAATATATTAAAAAATAGGTGAACATAGGCAACTCATGGAAATGTTAAATGAACAATATAGGAAGGAAATAGAATGCATGAAACAGATTCAAAGAGATATCCAGGAAATCAAAACTTCCACCGAAAGCTGGAAAAACCACTTGAATGAAGCCAAAGATAGAATTTCAGATCCTGAAGACAGCATAGCAACTAACGATCGAGAAAGAAAGGGTCTCTAAAAATCTACAAGGAATTAGGAAAAATGAACTCAACAGCTGCAAGATGAGGCAAAGAGAAATAATGTAAGACTAATAGGAGTCAATGAAAGAGCAGGAGGTAACACAAATGACATAAAAAGAATATATGCAGAAATAATAACAGAAAATTTCCCAAGCATGGAAAAAGAATCTGATGTACAGATAAATGAGGCATATAGAACTTCAAATAGCCATAACCAAAATAAATCTACAACTAGATATATAATAATCAACCTCCCAGATATCCAGCAAAAAAACAGAATATTAAAAGCTGCTACAAAAAAGAAACAGATCACCTATAAAGGAAAGCCCATCAGAATCACAGCAGACTTCTCAACACAAACCATCCAACTGAGAAGAGCTTGGAGCAACATATTACAAGTCCTGAGACGAAACAGCTTCCAACCAGGATTGGTGTATCCTGCAAAACTATCTTTCAAATTCAATGGAGAAATAAAATACTTCCACGACAAGAACAACTGAAGAACTTCATGAGTGCCAAACCATGCTTACAAAGAATACTAAAAGATATTCTAGACAGAGAAAAAAATGACCACAATTTGAAGAACAACAGCAGAAAGGAACCCTCAAGCAGAACAAGCAATTAAACAGGTAGAAAAAAGTAGGAATCCAACAGCAAGTAAATAACATTCCAATGATAAGCCAACACATATCAGTTATAACCATTAATGTAAATGGCCTCAATTCACCAGTCAAAAGAAACAGACTGGAAGAGTGGATTAAGAAACAAAATCCCACAATATGCTGTACAGAGGAAACACTTTACTCAAAAGGAAATCCATAGGTTGAAAGTCAAAGGAAGGAAAACAATTCCCCATGCAACAGGATCCCAGAAAAAAGCAGGAGTAGCTATTATGTTTGCATACAACATAAACTTCAAACCAAAAACAATCAAAGGAGATAAAGATGGTCACTACATACAAGTTAGGGGAAAACTGCAGGAGGAAGACATAACAATCCTAAACTTGTATGCACCCAACATCAGAGCACCAAGCTACATAAGACAAATCTTAACAGACATGAAAAACCTAATAACTAACAAACATCATTGCAATAGGGGACCTCAACACCCCTTTGACACAAAAAGATAAGTCATCTAGACAAAAAAATCAACAAAGAAATAACAGATCTGAACCAAACCTGTGAACAAATGGACTGAGTACATGTGTACAGAATGTTCCACCCCACAACATCAGAATAGACATTTTTCTCAGCTGCACATGGGACTTTCTCTAAAATAGACCACATTCTAGCCCACAGAGTGTACCATCCTAAATGCAAAAGAAGTGAAATTATCCCATGCACATTATCTGACGACAGTGCAATAAAATTGGAAATTAATGACAAAAAGAATTCCCAAAACTCCATAAACACTTAGAAATTAAATAACAACCTCTTGAACAATCAATGGGCCACAGAAGAAATTAAAAATACCTACAAACAAACAAAAATGCAAAAACAACTTACCAGAATTTTTGGGATGCAATGAAAGCAATTCTCAGAGGGAAATTTATAGCAGTGAACTCACACATAAGGAAAACAGAAAAAGAACAAATAAATAGCCTAATGCTGCACTTCAAACTTTTAGAAAAAGAAGAGCAAGGCAAACCCAAAGCCCAAAGAAAGGAGGAGATTATAAAGATCAGGACAGAAATTAATGCAACTGAGATGAAGAAAACACTACAAAAAATAAATGAATCAAAGAGCTGGTTCTTTGAAAGAATAAATAAAATTGATAAACCCCTAGCCAATCTTATCAAAAAAGAAAGGAAAGAACTCAAGTTCATTCAATAAGGAATGAAAAGGATGATATTACTACAGATCCTACAGAAATTCAGATCATTAATACCCACTTTGAAAATCTTTACTCCCATAGGATAGAACACTCAGAAGAAATGGACAGATTCCTAGATAAGTACAAATTGACAAAGTTCAATTAAGAAGATATAAAAATTCTGAACAGCCCAATATTAATTAATGAGATTAAAAATGTGATTAAAAACTTACTGACAAAAAAAAGCCCAGACCCTGATGGATTCACAGCAGAATTCTACAAAAAATTCAGAGAGAATTTAATGCCAACACTCCTCAAACTCCTCAATGAAATTGAAAAGGAAGCAATTCCCCCTCACTCATTTTTGGAGGCAAGTATTATATTGATACCAAAAGCAGAGAAAGACCCAACCAAGAAACAAAACTACAGACCAATCTCTCTAATGAACACAGATGCAAAGATACTCTATAAAATACTAGCAAATAGAATGCAGCAAATCGTAAGGAAAATAATACACCATGACCAAGTCAGATTCATTCCAGGAATGCAGGGATGATTCAATATTCACAGATCAATAAATGTTATACACTATACCAATGGAGCCAAAGACAGAAACCACATGATCATCCCAATTGATGCAGATACAGCTTCTGACAAAGTCCAACATGCATTCATGATAAAAGCTCGACAGGAAATAGGAACAGATGGTCTTTACCTCAACCTGATCAAAGCCATCTATGACAAACCAACAGCCAACATCATACTGAATGGACAAAAACTAAAAGCTATTACTTTAAAGTCAGGAACAAGACAAGGATGTCCATTGTCACCACTCCTATACAACATGGTTCTGGAAGCACTAGCCAGAGCAATCAGACAAGAGAGAGACATAAAAGGAATAAGGATAAGAAAGGGAGAACTGAAATTATCACTATTTGTAGATGACATGATACTTTACATGGAAGACCCCAAAAACCCCACCAGAAGACTCTTTGAATTAATCAACAAATTCAGCAGTGTAGCTGGATACAAAGTCAACACCCAAAAATCAATAGCATTCCTGTACACAAACAACAAACAGACTGAGAGAGAAGTTAAGGAAACCATACTTTTCACAGTAGCATCCAAGAAATTGAAATATATAGGAATCAATCTAACAAAAGAAGTAAAAGATCTATTCAATGAAAACTGGGATACCAGTACTGCTGATGTCTGGTGGTACACTGAAAGGAACAATGAATGCTTAAATTTTTTTATATTTTGACCAATTTTGCATGCTTATGTCTAGTTATCTGAGCAACTGATTTTTAAGACAATAATATGTAATAGAACAACCACTGGTGAATTATTAACAGCTTGTCTAGTAAAACTCTGTATCATCTCTAGTGTTTTTTTAATAATAGATTTTATTCTCTTTCATAGGAGTAGGCAGAGTGCACGAACAAAAATGAAACTGCAAGGGAAACAATTCAAAGAATCAATAACTGGGACCTCATCCTACTGAAAAGTTTTTGCACATCTAAAGAAATCACCAGCAAAGTAAAAAGAAAACCCACAAACTGGGAAAAAACCCTAGCTGGCTGTCCCTCAGACAAAGGTCTTCTATCTAGAACATACAAAGAATTAAAAAACATGTACCTGTCCAAATTCAAAGACCCAATCCAGAAATGGGCATCTGAGATGAATACACACTTCTCAGATAAAGAAATACAAATGGCAAATAAATATATGAGAAAATGTTCCACATCTTTAGTCATTCGAGAAATGCAA